>CAAKHC010018918.1:151303-207038 GCA_901007825.1 Macroramphosus scolopax
GCGCCGCGGGGGGGGGGGGGGGGGGGGGGGGGGGGGGGGGGGGGGGGGGGGTTTAATTGGTGATTGGTGTTGAGGCCCACATGGGCAACCAAGAACAAGAGACACGGGCTTGAAATGGCGAACATGGGTACTGCATGGGCCCCAAGTGGACTACATGATGGAGCCCATGAAGGGACCGACATCAACTCATCCGGGCTAACCCATGTGGGTTCTCCAAAATAGGCTGGGCCCCAGTTTGGATCCCAGATGGGCCCCACTTGGACATGTTGGTTAGGTCGTTATTTATTGACTTGTATATCTGTTTTCACAGAGCAAGCACAGGTGTGAATAAATTCTGATTCTTGGTTCACAATAGAATAGAGCAAAATTATCAGTATATCATTGATATTATGAGTAATTATCTACCTTGAAAATAAGGCAAAGCTTTTTTATATTGTACTAAACTAACCTTCAAAATCAAAGTAAAGAATGTTTGGAAAACCTAGACTCCAGTCGATTTATATTAAGATTGATAATCAGACAGGTTGCCATGGTGTCCTCCTTTGCATCCTCAGAGAACGTAGTTAACATGTGGAACAGAGTGTATCAACATCACATGTATTCCTCACGTCTATTACTGAATCCTCTCACTACCAGTTCAGAATAATGGAGGCTTGTCAGGAGAGCAGCCCTGCACTCTCGGGTTCTCAGGCAGCACCAGCAGAGGGTCAACACATCGACCTGACAGAGGACCTGGGTAAGCAGCTGGAGGACATCATTAGCACCTACCAGGCTGCCGAGACCCCCGCTGATCCAGAGGACACTGAGGAGGCGACACCCATCAAAGAGGCAGACGTCCGCAAGGACCAGAAGCTGGAGAAGAAGATGCTCAAAAGCCTAGGTGTTGTTTTTATATGATGTTGTATTTATTATAAGTGGGCTGTGTTTGAATCAACAATCAACAGTACATTAAAACCTGAACTTGAAATTCTCTGTTGCTGTTCAGGGAAAGACGCCATGCTGCTGATGCAAAGTCTGAACAAACTCGACACTCCACAGCAGAAACTGGAAGCCACCATCAAGAAGCATGCTGAGCTGGTGAGTGAAGACTGATGATCAAAGAGTAAATAAATCAAAGAAATCCAAAACTAATGTCCATGTTAGGAAGCGCTCATGTATAAAGGGAATATGATGCATTTCTGTGTGTGCACCCTCGCAGTTAGAAGAACACAGGAGCGATCAGAAGCAGCTGAAGGTTCTGCAGAAGAAGATGCTTCAAGTGTTGAAGGAGAAGGACCAGCTGCAGAGCGAGCACAGTCGGGCCGTGCTGGCTCGCAGTAAACTGGAGGGACTCTGCCGAGAGCTGCAGAGACACAACAAGACCTTAAAGGTAGTTTACAAAACACTTCACCTGTGCTCCTCCACTTTCAAATGTCTGCTGGGAAATGGGCCTGTTGTGTGAGGGGTTAAAGATTGACTGGAAGACATCCTGTTGTGTGAGATCATTAACCACCATGAAAACTTATGAGGGTTTGTAGAAGCTTTCCAACATATTCTAGGTGATTAAAACTGCACTGACAAACTTTTCATGTTACCATACTGTAGCTGCAAATTAAATTTCATGTGTATAATGTTAACAAAAATCCTGGAACCACAGGAGGAGACCCTGCAGAGGTGCAGAGAGGACGACCAGAAGAGGAAAGAGATCACCACCCACTTCCAGGGGACGCTCAGCGACATTCAGGCCCAAATCGAGGAACACAGCAACCAGAACACCAAGCTGTGCCAGGAGAACAGTTCTCTGGCAGAGAAACTGAAGGGGCTCATTTCACAATATGACCAACGAGAGGCGGTATGGATCCCAATACATACAGAGATACATGAAGATCGGACAAAAGAACCATATGCATAACCAATACTGATGTACTGTTAAACACAATATATCCTTACCCACAATGCACAATTTATATATTCAGACTTGCATTACACCGTATACACATGCAGACATCTGTGCATCCATGAACGTCTGATATATAAAACATAAATTCCCCTGAATGTCTTCCAGAACCTGGAAAAGGTCTTCAAGCACAGAGACCTAAAAGAAAAGCTCCTGGAAACCAAACTCACGCAGGCAAACATCATACTGAAGGAGACAGAGGACAAGCACAAGCTGGAGAGGGAACTTGTACGTTTTGTTTATCATCTTCGTCAAGTACCACGATATTAATAAGGAATATCGGAGCCCCTAATACTCATTATTTGATATTCCACAGCTGCTAAAACAAGTGGCGGCGTTTAAATTGCAAGCGAAGACCATGAGGGAGCAAGAAATGGATATGAAGGTCCAGGTACAGTAACAGGACATGATGGTCGAACCTGGCTCGTTCTTCCACCTCCATAGAGACATGGATGATGTTTTTCTCTCCGTTTTTTTCACAGCTCGAGATGTACTCCAAGAAATTCGATGAATTCCAGGGCACAGTATCAAAGAGTAACACTGTCTACAGCAGCTTCAAACAGGACATGGACAAAGTAAGAACGGTTTCGCAAAGTATTTGATATCGGTTTGATTATTTCGTTGATCTGCAGAAACAAAGAAAACTGTAAGAAAAGAATCCTGTGGGGTTTAAGATAACACTTCACTACAGAGGAAGAAAGTTACCGTGGGGCTATTTTTAGAGGTGCCTTTGATTGTCTACAGTATAACATGTTTTTGTGTGTTGAAGATGGCCAAGAAAATGAAGAAGATGGAAAAGGAATGTCAATCATGGAAGAGTCGCTTCGACGGCTGCAACAAGAGCCTCGTCGAAATGGTGGCAGACGTAAGGAAGATTTTTGTGGCATTTTCATAGCCAAAGTGAACGGTTCAAATCCAAGGTTGAAGGTGAAACACATCCATGCATCTCACATAGGTGTCCAATCTGTTTGATCCCTTTCAGAGAGCCCTGAAGGAAAAGGAGTTTGAGCTCATCTCCATCAAGAACCAGAAGCTTGAGAATCTGTGCAGGGCTTTGCAAGAAGAGAGGAAGAGTCTATTTCAGAAGGTGCAAGTAGACCCGGATGTCAACGCTGCTGAACCTACTGATAAGGAGGCAGCTGATGTAGGAGCGGAGACCCCCAAAGATGTTCACCCTGCCCAGACTACTGCAGCACCTGCCCCTGCCCCCATCCAGATGCTTGAAACCCCCCTGACCCAGGAACTGGCCAAACTGAAGGCTGAGGAGGCTCTTCTGAAGGAGATGGCCGTCTCTTTTACAATCTCGCATGTAATACCCACAGAAACAGGCGATAGCCAATCACAAGGACTCTTGGAGGTCGTCCAGGAACCAGAGGAGAACCACATGGAGCAGAGCAACGGCGAACAAGAGGCCGAGAAGGCTGAATACCAAGAACAGAGAGATTTGGAAATGGAGTCAGTTGATTAATGCTGAAGAGGAAATCTGGTTCATGCAATTCATAGTAATGAAAATAAAAATGCTGGCTTGTAACACTGATACTCCAAGATTGACTTTGTTTGAATGTCAGCAACCAGGCCAACTGCACTAAGCAAACTTCCTTCTTCTTATATTCAAATAATGTCCTTCTCATTTGTTCATCAGCAAAGATAAAAACTTAGAATTTCTCTCATCTTTGGCCAAAACAGGTCAGTTTGTTGACTTTTAGTCCCCATTGTGGACGAAGCCCCAAACACAAGATCTGTCACAACTAACTTTACATACAAAGGCATTTTTTATGCGTTATAGCTGCACATTATTAGACTCTAGTTTAGACAAAAACTATTTCTCTGGGGATTTATCTCCCTGCATTACTCAGCCTGGGGGTGACTTTCTTTTGGACGAACATGGGAGGGTGCTGTTCTCGCACTGCTGTCAGAGTCCAACAGACTGACCCTCACTGGAGGAGATTTAATCTTCACAGTAAAGATTAAACTCTGCATCCACAACATAAATTAAAAGGAATATGTTTAGTTAAAAGTAAATACAAGCAGGTGATGTCCATTGTTTAAAATACTAATACAAATACCCATTTTGTAATGATACTTCCCACTCCAAACAAATAAGTGTATTACCAGAAAGATATGTCCAATGCTAACTAAAACATAAAGCATATTACCATTGCTCGTTACATTCATCATCTACAGAAACTATGGAGTCAAGGCGTTCGAGGCCATAAATACTCAGTTTTGACATTATGCTGAGTATAGTTTGTTCCCACTGCACAGTCTGGGGTTTTTTGTGTACTTGAAATATCCACATTCAAACTAAACCAGCAAAGACGTCTGTGCCTCGATCATGACACAGAAGTGGTATTACGAGATGGAACAGACCATTAATAGAGAATTAGCAAACTCGATTATAACACGTTTAATAACAATAAGCTGGCGAAACTCCTGCCTTTGCCTGTCCTGCAGTGGCAGCGTCCTCCCACTGCTACTCTATCATTCCTCCACCTCATCTCTTTCCTCAACATAAACTGTTGACATTTTAACAAGAACATATATTCTGGAAAGGAAAGATTACCAATAAATGGACTTTGATCATCTGCAAAGCCGCACTCAGCTATTTAGAGCAAGTCTTGGAAGACGCTCTCAGAATGTTCCTGCCAACAGACAACAGACCTTTTCATGTTAGATAACAGCCAAAGATGGCAGATTTTAACAATCTCATTGCACACATAGGAGATTTTGGGCCTTTCCAGAAAAGAATCGTCATACTCGGTTCCTTGCCGTTGATCCTTTTTGCTTTTGTACTTGTCGGGGTGGTTTTCTTAGGGAGCACTCCGGATCACTGGTGTCAAAGTCCTGGATCCGAGCACCTCCAGGAGGTATGTGGCTGGACGGAGGCCAAGGTGTCGGAAGTCACCGTTCCCCGCTCCAAACCATTCGGCTCCTTCAGCCGCTGCGAGAGATTCGATGTGGACTGGGGCAAAAGCGAAAACAAATGCATTGACTTCGAACGGCTTTTGACATCTAATGCGACGCAGTTTGTGCCTTGTGACGGCAGATGGGTGTTTGACAAGAGCTACAGCACGATTGTTTCTGAGGTAGGTAGATTTTCTTTCTAACTAGCAGCGTGAACGATATAAGAATAAGAATAATTGGACTAAAGGTTTTCTAAATCCCCAATAGCCGCTACTCAAGACCATAAACGGACTCTTTTGTTTTGTTTTGGATGAAATGTCTCTTGTTGCTCCTCCCAGTTCTCATTGGTCTGTGAGAATTCCTGGCTCGCTGATCTGAATCAAGCTTTCCTGGCATTCGGATTTTTCTGTGGAGCTTTAGTCACTGGCTACTTGGCTGACAGGTTTGTAATGCACCATTTAGTTTAAATTGTTTTTATTCTTGTTCCTACAGTTCAGTGTTAGAGCTCTCCTGTGTAGAAGGATTCATGTTAACAGTCTGACACTACCAGGCTCTTCATTCTTTCAATTCGCTCTGAGTTCATTGAAAATTGGATTTTATCACTAATATTTTGGAGGTATTTTTGAATACTGTAATACGTGTGTGTGGTGGGGATCTTTCAATAATAATACTTCTTGCTCTTCTCACAGGTTTGGTAGGAAGCCATGTTTCATTGCTTCCATGATTGGCCTCGGCATGTCCGGTGTCGGCGTCATGCTGTCGCCATGGTACCCGCTGCTGCTCATGTTTCGGTTTGTACAAGGGTTTTGTGCAAAGGGAGCCTGGTCAGCTACTTACGTGCTTGGTATGTCCAAACATCACAAAAAGAGTGTCAAATAAAAGTTCTGCACTATATCGTAACATAAAAAACAGAAAAGTTATCGCTCTGAAACACACATGAAGCTCGTCTTGATCTCAGCCACAACTTTGTGCAACTGGTTTTATGTAACAGCCAATCAGAACAGAGGTGACAAATAAATATGCAAAAGGTCTGTCTGTTAAGAGATCTTTTTTTTTTTTTTGATATAGTGATTGAGTTCTTCAGCTCAAGCAACAGGAAATTATTGTTCATGGTGTCTCGGACCTTCTACTCCACTGGCATGGTCATCCTGCCTGCTCTGGCGTACTTCATGCCCTCCTGGAGGACTCTGCAACTGGTCATGAGTCTGCCCTGCTTCCTCTTCATCTCATACTACTGGTATCGTCTGCATACAACACAAACCTTTAATAGAGACACTTACTGGTGGATACATTTAGACTTGCATTACAGAAGCAGTCAGAGAAATGTGCACCTGACGATGCATCTACGAGGACCTAAATGTGGTGTAAGATTCACGGCACTCGCCAAGAAAAAGCAAACTGAGTAAAATTTTAAATTAGTATTTGAGCAGAGATTGATTATAATCAATTAACTATTGTTATCATGAAATAAACTGGCGTAGGCAACAGGCCACAATCAACTAAAGAGAGTTTTCAACTTGAGACAACATCTGGATACTTCTAGATGGTTGTTTTTTACTTCGAAATTTTAAAAATCCTGAATTTTTAAGTCAGATACACATTAAGCTATATAATCTGGGTTCATTTATACACAGACAAAAGACTGAATCAATTTGGCTAGTGGCAAAAATCAATGTATGTATGATTTACATCATTCTTCAATTTCATATTAGCTCTGATGCAGAAACATGCAGACAGAAATGTGTCTCTTTGTGAAGGATTGTTCCTGAATCACCGCGCTGGCTGTTATCTCAGAAGAGATACGAGGAAACCATGGAAATTGCTGCAAGCATCGCAAAATGCAACGGAAGATCTTTACCAGAAAATATTCGAGAGGTACGAGAACAGTTCTGAATATTGCGTGTTCTGTTTACAATATTTACCACAAAGACTGTGATTCACAAAGGCAAATACTAATCTGATTCACTGCTCCGCTTAATATTCTTCAGATAATTGTTAAGGAGGAAAAGAAAGAAGTTAAACCTGTATCAGTTCTGGACTTGTTGAGGACACCGAATATGAGGAAAAACACTGTAATCTTAGCTTACGCCTGGTAAGTCAGTTTGATGATTCCTTTCATTGTGTCATACGTGTCTGACTTCACATGTGAATTCTCTTGTTCTCTGCTCTTGTTCAGGTTTACAAGCACGATAGTGTTTCAAGGTCTGGTCCTGCGGTTGGGGATCACAGGTGACAACCATTTCTTAGATTTCTTCATCTCTGCCGTGGTGGAGCTTCCAACTGGCCTGATTTTCTACCTGCTAGTAGACAGAATTGGTCGACGCTCCCTCATGGCTGTAACCAACTTCACCGGGGGCGTCGCCTGCCTCATCGTGCCCTTTGTGCCCATCGGTAGGTCAAGCTGATCTTACATGTGGATAATTTAAAAGAGATTTTCTAGAAATGACTGATAAGTTATTTGTTAGTGTTTTGGTGGTGTGTTTTTGGAGGCAGGTGGGTTCATTTTGGGCCCCATGTTTAACGTGAATTCTGTCTCTTATCTGCAGAATTAAACTGGTTGAAAAAATCGATTGCAATCATCGGGAGGCTCGCCGTTGCCATTGGATTCGAGACTCTGAACTTTGCAAACGTAGAGATGTATCCAACACCTCTTAGGTGTGAAACCAATTATTATTTACGGAAATGGATTTGTTTTTCATGTACATAACAAAGTTGCATTGAGCACATAGTCACGAAGCTTTGCATACACTGTTGTTGTCTTTTAAGTGGTTGGTTAAACAGGAATACAGAATGGATCAGGTGACCTTGTACACTACTTTGTCCATAAATTCTAGTGTTACTTGCTCAATTTTGTATTTAGGATCATCTGATTATCTTTTACTTGGTCTAATTCTTAAGTATGAATACTAACAAATTTCATGATTTTACAGAAGTCATACCTTGTTTTTTTATTTCTCACAGAAATATCGGTCTGTCAATGTGCTCATCAGCCAGTGACATCGGAGCAATCGTAGCCCCGTTTCTGCTCTACAGGCTGGCCACCATCTGGCAGGAGCTCCCTCTTTTACTCTATGGTACTTCGCAGTTTTCCTTTTCTCTTTCTCTTAAAGTTTTTCTATGTTCTTTACATGCAATAAGTTCTTAAAACGACTCGGCTTCATTTGTTGCAGGTGTTATGTCAGTGCTGTACGGAGGCTTGGTAATGATACTGCCTGAGATGAGAGGAGTCCCGCTACCAGACACCATAGAAGAAGTGGAGAATCTAAGCGAGTAAGTTGGATCAATTAACCATCATTAACCATTTTATCTAACCTACCATCAATTCCAGACGCAAGTTAGCTTGCAGTGTATTGAGTGATAAAGTACTTCAGCAGTAGAACAAACCAACATTCATATCAATAATCAATATCACACCAACAACAGATAGGTAACAAAGGAAGTATTAAATAGAATATTTCTAGAAAAGAAATTGAAATCCATGAAGCAGAACATTTGCTTGACAAGACAGGAAACCGTTGTCAACGGGGGTGTGATAGCAAGAAAGTTGGAAGAGAAGGTGACAATTTGTGATATCTAGAGACAGACAAGACTCTAATTGTGAATCTAAACTTACAGTTAGACATGAGCAGCTTGAATCCCTCATACATCTTTCTTTTGTATTTGTGTTTCCGACAGGAGGAAAAACTAATCAAATGTTGTAGAGGGCTTGATTATATGATGGGAGATGGACGACTCGAAGAAGCTACAAGATTATTCTCTACATAAAGACTGTGGACAAATTAAAGGGAAAAACGAGATGATGTGTCTTATTAAGGTGTTGGGCAACCAAGAGCCAGAAGAACAGCGTCAACGTGTCCCGTCATGGATCCTACAGGCCTCTGGAGCTCCACTGGAGTCATGAACACCGATCTTCCAAAGGCCTCTTTTGGTGTTGTGATAATGATGGCAGGAGTAATGTCAATCCTAAATCTCTGATAGGTGACCAACCAGGTAGAGATCTGGTGACTGCCAAGGTCTTAATATATGATGAACATCATCAAGCATTGAGTGACCCTTGTGGAAGGACGATGTCATCCTGTTTCTCCACTCGTTCATCATGTTTTTTGGAATGCAACACGGGATTGTAAATGGAAACAGATTTAATCATTTTCATCTTTCACCTCAACAATGGTAGTTTTTAACTTTCAGCTTAAAGTGAAGACATTAACACATTTGTGTTGAAGATGCAGAAAATATCAAACTGCTGGTTTTTTTGCGTATTTGTCTGTTACTTTGCAAAAACGTACGTACGCCTAGTTAAAGTTTGTCTCTGCAATCCCGAGCTAGAAGAAGCAAAGGCAAAATAATTATTGCTGTATTTCTTGGACAGTTCAAGACTAATCTATATTTATAGGCCTCTCTATTTCATCAGTGTAATAAACAGAATCATGCTGAGGGGGTGTTTGTTACTTAAGTGGATCATGGCAGAGAGTTCATTGTGGGAGCCACATTTTCTAACGCTCAGACAACAATACACGTTGGTACGCTGCATATCTAATTGAGGTTTGTTTTGTTAAGGCTTTTGTTCCTTTCTAGGTTTACCCAGAAAGCTTTGGAGCAGGCCACAAAAGCTGCCCCACATACATACGGTTGACTGAATGGGAGGACCTGGGACCATAAACTGTCCTAAAACCACTGGTATGCAGGACATGTGGGATCGATGGAGCGTACATATTTGTGTCATTGCTATGAAGGAGGATGGAAATATGTGGTGGTGAAGGGGAAAGTGTCTCTGACATCCTCAGCATCACTTGATGCTCCAGCACGGTGAAAACATGTAAAAACTAGTTTCATGTATGTGAATAGAAAACCTTTGCTTGACATGAAAACACACAATATACTGTTGCTTAAGGAATGAAGAGAAATAAATAAAATTGGATGTGGACTCCAAAGATGGAAATGATTTGCCCATGACTGACGTATGATTAGGGAAATGTTTGCCTCACATAACGACGATTCGCTGACCCGTTATATGAGGGCAGAGGGGTGCGGGGGGCTCAGAGGGGCGAAGAGGAAGAGGAACTGAAGGTAATTATGTTAAGAACTCACTGCGCAGCACAATGAGTTTATAACTAATGGGAATAGATTGAAGAAGGACCATTCTGAACCGTACCGTGTGTGGAGATCTTCTGCAGGAGCCGGTCAGACGGAAACAGTCAACTGATGCAAAATGCCCGAAGAGGAAGAACTGGAAAAATTAAGAAAAGTCATCAGACAGTGGAACAATAACAGATTGGGTTTATTTGAAATATGCCAACCAGACGCGGTGAGTCATCACAGACATGGTCAACTGTATGTGAGTTGTATTTATCACCAGTGAGCATCGACGTAAGGATCAAAACATCTGTCAGTTTCATTCCCTGTTTTGTTATTAGAGAGACAAGAACAGTTACCAAAGTTAAAAACTGGTGGATTTGACCAGTCTTCTTCTGTATTAAGTACGATTTTACTGTCATACTAAGCATCGCTACAGTTTTGAGGTAATGGGAAGTTATATAAGTAATTCAATTGTTCACACGATTACTTGTGTGAATCCATATTGTCACAGGCTCCTGTATGCACATCTCTACGTTTAATTTTCTACTCTTGTGCACTTAATACAATACTAAATTCTTTTGAGTCTAATGTTTATCATAGAACTGCTGTATCAAGTTTATTGCACTGGAGAAGTGGAGTGGAGGTAAAGTTGGAAATAAAGGTCTATTAATAGATTCCAACTTAAACTGTAAAATTATGCAGAGCCCTGAAGACTTTATATCCTCATAGTCTATCCAACAGTACGATCTCAGTACATGTTACAATAAGTAACCAATTCACAAGTGGAATAAAAAAACGATCGAGACAAAAGTATAACAGCCATTTTCTCTTCTCCTCTCAGAACCTGGTGTTTCATGGCGTGATGCGCTTCCACCTGGAAGATCATGTTGGAGGCAACTTTGCCACAAAGTGCCTGCGTTTCTCCAGTAACTCCACAGCTCGGGAGGTTATTGAAACTCTTTCAGAGAAATTCAGGCCTGATATGAAAATGCTGTCTACGTGTTATTCTCTGTATGAGATCCATGCACGTACGGGTAAGAACACGACTGGTGACTCACACGGCTGCTAGTTTAAAGGAGTGGTGTGACGTATGATCAATAAATCCACATCCGTCTTCATTTAATTTAATTCAGAGATTAAACAATTATTCGATTAAAGTTACCAAATGTGTTGATGTCGTCTTTCTTTGTTTTGTTTTGGGGTACAAGAACGCAAATTGGATCCGTATGAAAGACCTTTGATGGTACAATTGAACTGGAACTCAGAAGGACGTTTTGTGCTCAAGAAAGACAACGAGACTCCGGAGGTAAGTGACATCTCCAGGAATATGGAATATGAATAATAAAGTGACGCACTATTTTACAATTGTTTGCCTGTTTGCTGATTTAGTCTGCAGTTAAGTTGCCACTCGCCACCATTATGTCGTATCCATGTGTTTTTCTTATGAACAATAAAGGAAAGCTGTCACGAGAAGGAAAAGGGAGGAGGAGTGATTCAAACCTTCAAGAGAACTCTGTCAAGAAAAGAGAAGAAAGAGAAGAAGAAAACGAAGGCGACTGCGAAGGCATCGGAGGATGGGAATGGGTAGAATGCTAATTTGTTGGCTTAAATTTTAAAATTTTTTAAGACTGCTTAGGATGAAATCCTTAAATTTGAAAACCCAGGTGACCCAACTATTTGTGTCTAACCGTAGGACAAAGAAGAGTGGAACAGAAAACAAAAACCAGCAGATGCAGGACGACGCCTGTGAGTAACCTGCACGCATGACCTGAGCTTCCTATGAAGGATTTAACTTGTTGTCATGAGCTGACTGCACAATAAGGACAACATCACAACATAACTGCTTTTGCAATTCTTAAATGGCTGTTTTCTTTGCAAAACACAGTGGAAAAACACACAGACAGTCTTCACCCCGACCTTTTGCATCAGCCTGGATTACCACTGGGAATTAAACTGAGTGAGAACTGTGAGTATAAATCCAGAAAAACCTTCTCTTCTACAGTAGGGCTTTGCGATATTACCAAAATTTAAAATCCTGATATCGGACATTTCATATCGAGAAAACGATACACATCACAACCACGAAGCAACTTTTTATGGAAATACTATGAAGAAATATCAATTAGAAAATGATTAATTGGAGAGATTTCCTGTCACATTGAACAGGAGAACTTCCTGTTTTCTATCCTCACACAATATATATTGTCATATCGCCAAGCACTATTACAGTTGAAAGCTCAGTGACCTTCCTCCTGTTGACCTCCTCCTGCCCCCTGCTGGGGTCTTGTACATTTCAGCAGAAGAAGCCTTCCTGTCTGCGGTCATAAATTACACCAACAGCTCCACGGTTCATTTCAAACTCTCCCCTGCATACATCCTTTATGCTGTGGGGCGCTTTGCTCTGCAGTGGCAGGACTCCGCACCGCCGGAGAAGACGCACAGAGTCACCTCCATCACTAACAA
The DNA here is from genome assembly GCA_901007825.1 of Macroramphosus scolopax. NCBI lineage: Eukaryota > Metazoa > Chordata > Actinopteri > Syngnathiformes > Centriscidae > Macroramphosus > Macroramphosus scolopax. The sequence continues at coordinate 163,683 of CAAKHC010018918.1, forward strand.
AATGGTGGCCATGACAGGGAAAGTCATCCAGGCGAGTCCACGAAAAGACTTATTTTCTTTCATTTACACAGATTACAATCTAACTGATGTTTTAAACAATTAACACACTTATGCACGCCATATCTGCCTTTCAGAGGCAGCAGTCCATCGCTGGCGGTCTGGCCTTCTGGATGGCCAACACCTCCGAGTTGTTAAACTTCTTCAAGCAAGACAAGGACCTCAGCAGGCTGACACAGCAAAGTCAGCTGGATCTGTCCCACCTGGTTCACAAAGCTTACAGGTACAGCGACAAATGTTCAGGGATTTTGTATCCTAACTGAAACAGCAGCAATTAGTCGCTGTATTACAAACGTTCTCATTGCCTAGTCCAGCTCCATCCATCCATTTAAACAAACAGTCTCTTTCCCACTGCTGAAACAACCCTGGAAAGATTAGATAAAGCCTGAAGATTGGAAATATTAGCATAGATTTTATTTGATGTTCATCGTTGTTGATTTCACACGTGTTTTATTCCCTTAGTTGTCTGATTCAGTGCCTACAGAGCGAGTTGAAAAAGCACTTGCCCACTTTTTTGATTGATCCTGAGCAACATGGTCCACTGCCGGCTGGCATAGGTGAAGCAATCATCATTCTACCGAGTGCACTGCAGAATTCAAGTACCCCAGACGAGCTGTCCCGCTTTCAATATATCATCCTAAAGTTCTGCCACTCTGTGTTGACCCCTACAGAGATGGTGCTGAACACCTTGATGAACACCATGTCTCTGTTACGCCGCTGTCAGGTTAACCCTGCCCTCACCATTCAGCTCTTCTCCCAGCTCTTCCATTTCATCAGTGTGTGGCTATTAAACCATCTCATGAGCCCAGAGTCGAACACTCCAGGCCTACGCTCGCACTACTGGGGAGCAGCTCTCCGCCAGAGGCTGACCACCATCGAAGCCTGGGCAGAGAGGCAGGGCCTGGAGCTGGCTGCCGACTGCCACCTGGGACACATCATCCAGGTGTGTATCTCGCTACACATGTATGGAGATAAAACCAAAGCATAGCAGATTTTGGGGGATTATTTTTCAGTCTGATTCTTATGGATAAAAACACACCATGATGGAATACATTAGGCTTGGGGCATTTTGTTTTTTAGCCTTGTCGGAGGTTTGCAGTCTCTCACTGCTCTTGATTTATACATTAGCTTGTAAGATAATGCTTTTTCTAAATTGTGCTGTGAAGTTCTTAGCACAGGTTTTATTTTGTGTCAGTGTGCGTATATTTCAATGCATACAAGCTGTTAAATAGCAATTTTCCCACTGTTTCCAGGCAACCACACTCCTGACCATGAATAAGTACTCGATACAAGATGCGAAGGCCATCCAGAATACCTGTTTCAAGTTGAATACACTACAACTGCAGACTTTGCTTGGCAGATATCTTTATGCAAAGAATGAACCTCACATCCCTGCTGTAAGTACTCTTGAGCTGTTCCTCTTCTCCCCTCAAGCTACTGATGTTTTCCCTATTTCTATCAAAAGGAGTCGTGCAGCTTTCTCGGGCAAATTGGCCTTTATCTCAACAGGAAAAGCCTCTTTAGATGGAAGTACTATTACTTGAAACTCTGCAAGTCAACAAATGGAGCAATGTCTTTATGTGAATAAGAACATGGATGATTTTGGATGTCAATTTTTGCCATTAAGTCAAAATTGAAGGGAAATTATTTTGGAAAAGCCTTTGCAAATAGCTACATACAATATGACCGTCTATTAGAGCCTCAGTCTGCAATAATTAGATAGAACCGCAGAACAACCTCTACGACTTCGACAAGGACATTTAGACATTAGCATTCCTTAAACTCACACATTAGCATTCCTATTCCACGATAAACACTTTTACAAATGTGAAATGATAGTTGCCAAGCTAGCCCCAAATTATCTCCAACACAAACTGAGACGTACAGTTTTTATCCAGTTGTTTGGACGAGTATCTGAATATAGGAAAGATAGTCGAAAACAGATGCTAGCTTTTTAAATACCATGTAATGACAAAACATAGAGCCACACATAAGAGAAAATAGCTCTGCTACTACTTATAGGCTATTCATATTTGTTTAAAGAACCACAACAAATATTGCCCTTCGGTACATTACAGCAGTATGATAACATTAATGGCCAATGCCCGGCTAACTGAAGTTCGCTAGCTAACAAGGATGTAACTTTAGCCAAATTATGAGCCAAACACAACCAGGACTTAATAAACTCAAGACTCATCTCACATTAAGTATGTTAGAAGCAAATACTTAGCTTGTTGTAGTAAACCTGCGTCCACAATCCCAAGCCGTAATTGGTAGGACGGTTACGTTAAACTTTTAAGAGTTGATGAACAATGGCCGCCAGGTGGCGTGCTGAGATTGAGGAGCTCCTTGCGCATGCACGTCAAACATTGGCAGTTAAATGTCCCGCCTTTTCTGTCTTTTTTTTTTTTTTTTAAATCGTTACGTTTATTTAAATTTATTTGAACGGCCTGAACGTTGTTTTCAGTCAATTCAATACATTTTCTACTACAGCAGATTTTTTTTGTCTAAAAGAAGCTGTATTGCAGCTTATCCATTGAGCCTCTACAGCCATTACCATGACAACTACTACATCTACCAGACAGTTGTACACCTCCTACCGTTGCCGTCAATGACTGGACCCAAGGCAGTTAAAACCTTATCTGCAAAAAAAAACTGTAGCTGTAAATAAAAATATAATGTAGTAAAAAACTACAATAGTTGCCTCTGTAATGTTGTGAACTATGCATCTCAAGTATTACATTAAAACACAAATACTGAAGCAAAAATAAAAGTAACTCTGTATTCTACTGCTTATAATATTTCAAACGATTACTACTACTACTACTTGCTCTGCCACAGCTGCAATTGGTACCTCTATTAACTGCAACTTCATCATCATAGCATAAATATCAAACTTTACAATTATAACTGTATACTTTAGTGACTCCTCAGTGGGGTCTGACATCAGTGCCGATGTTTAACTCAATTAACTGCATGTCAATCTCTATACAACAACATTGTCCTATCCCTGAAATAATCCCGCTCCCTGATGTGCTTGTCATCCTTGCTCCAGGATTTGATTGATGCTGTAGTGGCCGCTACGGAGGCTTCTACAGATGACCTGATTAGGAGGGAAGGACGGGACATCCAGCTGGAGGAGAGCCTTGACCTCCACCTGCCCTTCCTGCTCCCGGAGGGAGGATACACCTGTGATAATGTGAGAGGGATCCCATGGGGGTTCAGGGAATTTTTGGAGCCAATTTGCCAGAAAGGTACCAGATTAAAAAAACATTACGTCACATTTGCAATGAGAACAAACATGACAGTCATGCAACTGGGATATCCGAGATACACCAATTTACGATGTTCCTTCTCTTCCAGGTCTCTGCTCTTTAACTTCTCAGCCAAACCCTGAAGGCAACTGGACTGTGTTCTTTAATGAACCGACTTCTTCCGCAGGGAGCACATGCAGGGTAAACAGAGTCACAGTGCTCATCTGGTGTTTTTAATGGATTTGTGTAAAGCACTTTTGTGTAAGAAATGTACCATATTATAACATTTCTTTGACTCTAGATGATAAATATTACTTTATTTCCACAAGACATGAAGCTGTCATTTAATAATTCCACTGTTTGTATTGTCTTCAATAGGCAGCACAGAGAGAGCCAGAGATCGTGACGATCACGCTGAAGAAACCTCTCAACAGTGGCATGGGGGTCAGCATTGTTGCTGCCAAGGTAACTGCAACAATTCTGGCAAAATATGTTTTTCCTAGCTGTGATGCATCCATTAACTGTAACAGTTCAAACCCCGGAACAGTCTGATAAGTGTCTCAACTAATTAGCATCCTCCCCTTTAACTCTGCCACAGGGAGCAGGGCAAGATAACCTTGGAATTTACATCAAATCCGTTGTCAAGAGGGGACCAGCTGAAATGGTGAGATTTAACAGTTTTGATTCAGCTGCACTTCACGTGCAGAGTAATTTGCAGTGGATTAACAGAGTTTGTCCAAAAATCTCTTGTGTCTCCAATGTGTGCAGAATGGCAGGTTAACAGCTGGGGACCAGCTGCTGAGTGTGGACGGCCAAAGCCTGGTCGGCCTCAGCCAGGAAAGGTAGCTGCATAACCCTCAATTTCACAGCTTTCACAACAAGCTTTTAAGCCACATTGTTTTGGTTAGACTGAAATATCTCCACAAAACTAGATGACTATCATGAAATTTTATCTATACCACCACTTCCTCCAACTGTATGGAAATAAAGCCAAAACACCACTGCACCCTTCATCGATTATCAAGGCACCTCTTTGTGTCTGTATAAGACGCAGCAGGCTGTCAACTTCAATGTAAATCCCTTATCTTCATCGCCTGCTCAACTGAATCAGGAGTAATCGGTTTACGACAGGAGAACTCATTTCTATGACTTAAAACAGACACACCGTTATGGAGAGCTAGCTTTACTTTCCCTCTCGAACAGTCGTCCATACATGACGCTACATCACCTTTTTATAGCATCAAATGACTATTTAAAACTAAACTTGTCAGAAGAATTCCCAGATAATAAAATTGTAGTTTTCAGGCTTCCAATAGGTAACTGGTAATTCAAAATAAAGGAAAATAGTCTGCTTGAATTATGTTAATAAGCCGATTCATGACCATATCGAATGTTGTGTTGATTTAGGGCCGCAGCTATCATGATGCAAACTGGTCCAATTGTTACATTGCATGTTGCAAAGTGTGGTGCGAGCTACCACGGTCTGGGGGCTCTGCTGTGTGAACCGACACCAGCAAGGACAGCGGGTAAGAACACAATATAAGATCAAGTTCTTTTTTTGCTTTACTCAATGTTTGCTCTTCATCACCTAATAAAGACTCTTTCTTGCTTCACAAGGGGACAAAAGCCACGATGAGCCCAACCATGAGGAGCTCCTCCTGTACAGTGTTGTGGATGTTGGTCATCCGGAGCAGCAGGAGAGTCTGCATGGACGCAGCGGAAGAAACAAAGACCACATGATGCAGAGGAACAGACAGTTTTATCGGTCCAACCCCAACGTCACCGGTGGGTGCACTTCCATTTTCTTTGTTTACGTTCGCTGTGCATATGAATACTTTAGTGAAATGTATTTACCGCTTGAGGGTGTGTCTCTTATTTTTAGTATCCTTCTCTTAATTCAAGCAGACTTTGCCCCGGAGGATGAAGATGAACTTGGTGACCCTGAGATACGAGGGAACAACTCTGCTTCCAGTATCAACCTTTACACTGATGTAAGTCACCACAGAAAAGTGGGGCGGCCAAACATGTAAACTGAAATAAAACAATGCTATTCTGTTTACTGAATTATGTTGGTCACAGTTTTGTTAACTTTCCATGTCTGTAATCAGACACATCACAGGGAATACTTAACACTCCCGACCCCGAAATCCCAGCAGAAGAGCGGACCTGATTGTAGTCAACCACAACACATGTTCAAAGTGTCTCTAAGGCCTTTAGGACACGGCTTCATGAATGGGAGGACCTTCATGGTGAGTCCTGATTTTACTCTGCCTCTAAAATGTTATATGTCGTTTCAAAAGCCATATTTTGTTCATAAAAACAAATAGTAACTGCAATAAAAATCTCTGCGCTTCCCCCTCCAGCGTCAAGCTCTCTCACAGGAGAACTTGTGTGTGGATGATGGCGGCCCCCTGCTGGACAAAAGGCAGAATGCATGGCAGGACCAGAGTGCAAAGCAAACCTCAAGCTACTATTCGAATTTCCCAATTCGCTTGAGCTTCTCAACACATGATATACCTTCTGAAAACTGTTCTCCCACAAAACAGCAGCATGGCACTCGTGCCGGCGTCTGGAGAACACCGTTCTCACAACAACAGACACTGATACCCTCAATCCAGCCAATACGCATAGACATCCCTGTAACCAGAGCAGCAAGCGCACAGTCTCATCCTCCACTCACCACCTTCCAGCAGAGCTCTTCTCTGCGGGCAATAAAGATGAGTCAAATGCTCAAAGTAAATGGACATACAAGTCAAGGAGGACAGAAACAGAATCCTCAGGTGTTTGGTAATTATGCGTGCCCAATTTCTGCAACCAAGAAACTACCTCAGCCCTCCCTTCTATCACACCAGCAACGACCCAGCACACACAGGGACCAAGCAACAAAACCCCAGGTGAGCATCACTCCAACAAAACATGTTTCCTTCCAAGAACCTCCTAATAATCAGAAGGTCGCTGGACCTACGAGGCACAAAGACCCTCAGGAGCTCGTTGATCCTTGGAGGAGGGAGGCCCAGGAGAGGCTGAAGAAGCAACAGAGGCTTCAGGCGGTGGGGCTCCTGGAGCAGGAGGTGCAGGGGCTTCAAGCTAAAGCCAAGCGCACCGCGGAGGAGAACAACCAACTTCGCAAGCTAAACCTGGAGTGGCAGTTTCAGAAGAGGCTGCAGGAAATTCAGCAGCGGGGAGAGGATGAGGATGAAGATGAGGATTTGGACATGATGTTGACGATACAGCAGCTGCAGAACAGAGTACAGGTGATGCACAAGATGGGGAGGGAAAATCCAGCGGTACTCTGGGTCACTTGAATTTAACGGATATTAAAAGTGTCTATAATCGATGCTGAATCGTTCTTGTTTCTACCTCCAGAACAAGAGAAGCTCCGAAGGAAACGTGACCAGCGAATTGAAGGAGCAGGCAGGAAGTCGTCCCTCCCAACAGGAAGAAACAGGTAATCGTTAGCGAAAGACATTCAAACATGTTTCTTTCGGTGTTACTCAAAGGAGAACGTGCTCATCAGACATTATTTTATTTTTGTGTTTTGGCAGAACAAAGCTCAAGTGGACTGATTCAACACAACGTGACATTTAAAGAGTGAGTTTTAACATTTTGTGCATAAAACTCACAGAACACTAAGTGCATAGCTGTGTACCTTACTTTTCTGTAAATCAACAAAATTAAGAACCATTGACCATTAACTTGACCATTTCAAAATGTTTGAAAGGAAACCCCTGATTGGTCATTAAATATAATTTAAAAACAGTGCAGGATGCTGTTTGTGCCCCAATGAATGATTCCCTATGACTAATAAAATTCAAGTATTTCTGCTAACATCAGTGTCTGTCCGCAGAGACCCGGAGGACAACACGAAGAGGGTGCCGGCTCCTGAAAAGCTGACATTCAAGGAGCGCCAGCGCCTCTTTTCCCTGGCATCCAGTGCATAAAATAAGGTTAATGCATTGTAGACAGTCACCCCAGAAGAGTAAAATGTTAGATAATGTGCATATAAAATGAAAGTATTCAGTAGCATGTAAAGAAGCAGTGTGTCAGTACGTACTGTAGAGGTGTTGTAGTTTAATGTGCCAGGGGCTTCCTGGAAGTTCAGCATTGTCACCAAGTTTTAACACTTGTTTAAACTCTTCATTGTATTTTCATATCACTAAAAATAAAACTTTTCATTATGTGAATATAATTAAGGCACCTATTAAGTGTAATAATCATTGCTCTGTTTACTACTTTGTGCGTTGATAAAACTGCACCACTGCCTTTTCTTGTTCGTGAGTTTCGATCGAGCCCGTCCGTAGTCTGCGGATCTCATTGATGGCGTCGATCCCCGACATCTTCCTGCTCTTTACCAGGTAGCAGGCCAGCATGGTCCCTGTTCTCCCATGGCCGTGCATGCAGTGAACTCCTACACCCTGAGGAGGAACCATTTCATTTGTTTAATCATCTGAACACACCTGAATCAGTTAGTCTAAAAGTGTTAACATAGAACCTGGATCAGTCTGAGAACAGAGGAAGCTTTAACCAAACCAAGGTTACAAAGGTGACAAAGGCTATTAGTTTCTATCTTGTTTCCTGTTGGATTCAAGGACTTTGGACCAGCTGCAAGATTGTAAAAGACTCTGCTTGTTGGATTACTGCCAACAGCTCTGATAAATTCAAAGAAAAGTTTTACTAAACAGGTCGAAGTTACAGTACAGTGGGATGACAGCCAGCGTACAATAATAGACCACAGACTCAAGAAGGTATTTAATAAAGAATAACTATCCATAAAGCAAAATCTCATATCTTACCTCCCCCTTGGAGTTGGCTTCTTCCACGATCGAGAGGAATCTATCAATCTGACTCGGCGATGGAGGAGTGAAGTCAGTGATGTTAATGTGATGCAGCTGTAACTGTGGACACGTGTCATAGTTAGGTGGTTTCCTCTCGCACAGGCAAACCAGATGTTTGATACCATTGTCCACCAGGTACTGGTAGTCAGATGTCATCCTGGGAAGAGCCAGTCCAGCCAGTTTGCCTGGGTCCACCCAGGAAAAGTTGTGTGGTGGACTGGAGGCCATTCTGGGGACAGAAATGAGAGATATAAAATTTAATTTACATAAAAAGACTACTCCATACAGAAACACTCTGCTGCCCATCGTACAAAGTGAATTGTCAGGATAATTTAGAATAGGTAGTAAGAGAAACCAAGGGTATGGACATTAACTAAAGCATGCTATTTATAAACCCTTCAGAGTCCAAACAGCTGAAGCAGAGCGAGACGTGCAACTAATTATCTATCTTAACTTTGGCATGTTTAATAAGCATTTTTGAGTAGGTGAATAAGACCAGTCAAGCACTTTGTTGGCCTGTGAAGAAGTCAGAAAGTGAACACTCACGTTAGCAAACTGGCTAGGCTAGTCGGTTCAGTGTCATATCAGATGGATTAGTTTGACAACGACAAATTTCAACTTCATCAGCTTTGATTTGGAAACACACTCAGTGGGCATCCCAGATTCCACCTGGACTTACAGAACATTTTGAACTCTTTGTTCACCTGCCAGCTACTTTAGAGCTCCCAGAATCGAACAGCACGTTTACAGCACCACTCTTTTAAATCACATTAAACATTGATGAGGATCAAACGTTAAGCTTTTCGCTCGGGTAAACACACAAACTGTCTGCAAACTCACAGGTTTCCTTAGTGTTGAATGACGGTTCCGCCAGTTGTCAAGCTAGTGCTACCTAACGCGAGCTAGCAGTCAAGCGAGGCTACGTTTACAGCTTCCAGGCTCGAATGAGCCGAAACTTCCGTATGCAGACCGCTGACTGACAACAGTCATATACGTCGTTTTACCGACGCTAGCTGCTTAAACTGTTGTGGTGCTGTGAGCCTGATAGCCTCTCTATAGGGTGGAAACCAGCTGTCATTATCAATCCGTTCCAAGGCAAGAAAACGGGTCATGGAAAGTAGTAACGTTAAAAGTTTCGGGAGTTGGTGTTACGGAGTTTTGGCCGTACTCTTTTTCACGTATTCATGGCATTGATTTTTTAAATTACAGTGTTTGGAGCGTCTAATACGTCAGGATGGCCGAGCGGTCTAAGGCGCTGCGTTCAGGTCGCAGTCTCCTCTGGAGGCGTGGGTTCGAATCCCACTTCTGACAATACTTTTCTTTTTTATTTATTGAAGTTCTGCATTTTGTAACAACGTCGGCTGTTCGCCGCTTCAACATTTCTCCGTCATGATTGGTCAATTGTTGGAAATGTTTTATGTATTGAAGTTGTTCATACAACCTGTTCATACAACCTGTGCCAACCTGTGCCAACTGCAATATACGTTATGCTTTCAGTGGTCTGATTTTCATCCCATAATAACATAGGATTTCTGACCCTGAGGATTCGAACAACATTCAACAATGGGCATAATTATTTTGTCTTTTATCTATATAGGAAGGCTTATTTCTACATAAATCTTTTTGTCATTATATTAACAGATTGTTAGACATATTGCTATATGAGACAACTCAACTCCCAACAACAGTTCAATAATTTTGGACGGTAATCACCAATCACGTCGCAGTGCAACATTTTGGAGCCAATCATCAGTTAATATCGCCACAAGCCGCAGTCTCCAGTCCTGCTTATGTCAACATTTATTTTGAACACTACACTAAAAGAAGTTGTGAAAATTGAATTTCTTATCGTGTCAATCATCTTATAATTTTATGTTTTATTTTTTCATATTATCCTTCAAAGTGAAAGTACCAATAAAGCAATGTCCTTATGTCATGTCATAATTTGAACATTAATTGAAATCAAACCATGTGAGAAGTTTAGAAGTAGGTCCCTTGATGCCAAATTTAGCTTTAGTTTTTCCCTTTCTGCTGTCACAATTATAAACATGTGTTGAAGACGCAGTTGCAGGCTTTCTACCTGAAGGGGGCGCACAGACCCATTTCTAGTTCCATTCCTACAGATATTTTGTGTCAAAGTGTTGTTCACAGCATCACAAGTTTATTCTTCACCATAGAGATCCCAAACTTTCCTGTATATTTGTGGGGAGTTGGTACTTCTGCCCGTTTCATAAAATCTCCACATGAAAGGGAAATGTTGTGGTGTCAGCTGCATGCAATACTTAATGATACAGACAAGCATTCAGAAGTTACAGCACAGCACAGTTTACTTGCGAGTCATTTTATACAAAGAGTAGAAAGAGGGTTTGTATGTCGGAAGGAGACAAACTTCATCACATTTTGTCAAACAGATGTTGATTCACACAGACTGATTTCCAGAAAGGTAATTGTAAAGAGAATCACAGAATCAAGTGTTTCAACTTCCCATTCAAGAAGCTTCTGCAAACCTGTTGGTGTAAAACAAATGAACAGAGCCGCTTCAGTAACCACATACAGAGAAGATATCAAGGTGACAGGTAAAACTGAAATAAGCATAAAATAAACAACTTAAAAAAAAAACGTTCTAATAATCAGGTGGTGTCTAGTGGTAGGCGTATTCTTGTTTGCTGTCCTACAGTGCTCGACCCACCCACACACCATTAAACAGAACATTTGGAACTTCCAAAGAACCACAAAATATTTTTTACTCTCATTTTTATCTAGTTTTTTATACACATCACAACCAGACAAGTTGTCCGTCACATCTCTGGGTTTTCACCTAACTCCTAATCATCATCCCCCTTCTTGTGTCTGAAAGCACAGACCCCCTTCAACATGCTGCACGCCCTCAAAAAGCAATCACAACCTCTTAAATGGTTACATGTGGTTTAATTTTTGCACTCTTTAGGTGCCTTACGACAAAAAGGGCAAGAATGTGCCCCCCTGCTAGGAGATTTCTACGTATTTTTGAACGTCCACGTTCAAAGTCCCACACTGAGCAGACTGCTGAAGGGCCATGGCGTGTTTACAGGATGGCACAGAAGAACTTCTTCTCCCTGAATGGGTTCTCTGACGCCGGCACCGGTGATAGCAGTGGGTCCTCTTTGGCATGAGCTTCACAGTAAGACATTAAGTCTGCTGCTGCTTTTGACACCTGGAATTACACAGACACACATCGGTGTAAGCTGGCAGGTTGAGTTAATGACGCAGTTTAGGAGGTTTGTTTGTTCACTTTCTTGTGGAGGAGCAGCTCGATACGACTCTAAATATTGAGACAGTTAGCTTAGCTTAGCATAAACATTTAGAATGCAGGGAAACAGCCTGGTTCTGTCCAAAGATAACAAAACCCACAGGCCAAGATCATATGTTCAAAACTCCTACATCCCATTTCCCCATCATTATAATTACATTCCGTTAAAAGATTTAGTTTTATTATTTATCACTACCTTTGTTCTATTTCCATTCCTTATTGGAGCAGGAGTATTGAGGTCCTGCCCTTCTTAAGTACCAGTGATTGGTTTACTGCAGGACAACGAATTTTCTTTTTTTGTTTGACCCAAATCCCATGATCCATTGATCCCATGGATTTATGACCTATGCCGCAACGCATCTAAATAACTATGATAAAACCCCAATAGGATCCTCTAAGTATACCCATCATCTAAAGCATACGCTCACCTTTATCCTGTCGATGTTGGCCTCCATTTTCAGCTGCTCCACCAGCTTCCTGGCTTGTGCGATGCTGGCCGTGTTATTGCTCGCCATGGGCGCTGTCAGTCAGGTCCGGAGTTCTTTGTCTGCACAGAGGAGAAACAGATTCAAGGACCCCAAACATGGTGGTTCACCATCAGCGGGCCACTGATGAAGACGAGTAGTGTAAGATAGCAGGGATGCAAAAAGGAAAGCTAGTAACAGATACCCTGTTTATAATCACACAAACACATACACACACACGCACACACACACACACACACACACACACACGTGCAGGCATATTATTTATGATGTCAGTCGCTAGGCAGCTTGTGACAGTGAAGGGGAGGAGGTGAGGGTGGGAGGAGAGTGAGGGGCAGTGCTTTGTCCGGCTCTATATTTAAAACAGATAAAAGGATCACAAATTGTTGTTTTTTCAAATAAAAGCGTGTCCTGCACTGACGGTCGTGGTTTTCCACATACTGACTGACACAACTCAGTCACTGTGTCAAACGCTGCCTCGTGTGATGGGTCTTAAAAAAAATGATGTCGCTTGTGTTTGATACAAAAACATCTCACCAGGAAGGCTGCAGATGTTTAATATTGACTCACAAGGGCCTCATTTGCATGTTTATTGCCAGAATAAATTTGTGTTTATGTGTTGCATTTTAGCCTGATTACGCAGAAACTAGCTGGATGATTTTCCCTGAGCTAGTTGGAGGTGTAGCGTCGACCAAAGGACTCGTTATGTTGAATGTTGTCGTGTGCCAGTTGCGAACAGCAACAGGTTAGCTGTCGTTGGTACTATTTCTTGCCTGCAGTCACGCAAACTTTTGGTATTTAAATTGCCAAAAACAATAAGGCTTATCGTTTCTACTTCATATTTCAATATAGAAAATATGGGATGTGGACAGGTTTGCTTTGCCGTCCTCAGATGCTCCTCTGTCTTTTATAATGTCTTTGATTGGTTGGAACAAGCTGTGGGCACTCTAAATCAGCGTCTTCCTTGCTGTGAGATCAATCCTCCCTGCGGCCCCCCTCCGTCCTCTGTCTGTATGCACTGTGGTATTACTGTGTGGGGGTTAGGACTGATCTCAGTGAGGTGCTGGAGCTAAATATTGATGCTCCCTGGTGACACACCTGCTCATGAGGTCAATAAACTGCTACCGGAATCTGTCACAACGGCGGGAGTCATGATGGCACCTCATCAGTTAGAACCTCAGCAAGTAGAGTTGATCTGCGTCATGTAATAATACCAGATGGACTTTCTGCTCAAGCATTCTGAAACAAGTTCACCAGCTACATCTTACAAACGCAGACACTGTCTTTCTGTTTCTTAGAGTAGGGGCCTCCGTTTTCTGGTGCAGTGAAACAATCTACAGGTTTCCTGTTTCGTTGCACAATCTAGATCATTCACTTCCTCTGAACCGAGCTGGAAAATATTTCAGTTGTGAACCAGAAGACAATGTTGACAAGATTCATGAGCCTAACCTGCAGCTGAGTGGGCAGCCTGAGCAGCACAACATAAACATTATGGTTAACAGTGGAGGGATCCTGGTTGTTCTCACTCGGATGAGTCTTTCACCTTATATGGTCATCGTGGTTGAACGAGGATAATTGAACAGACGTTAGCACAGAAAAAGCTCTCCTATTGGTTATTTCATTGTTATTCTTTATTTCAGAGGAAGTAGTGATGTTTCAGTGGAAATGTGAAGTGAATGTGTCTGTTGTGTTTCCAGGCCTTGTTTACACCAACTGGAGGGATTTTGGATTACTTCCTCACAACAGTGTATGAATACACGAAAATAATATAATCTGCTGCTCCTCTGTGAAAACCAACATTCATGCAACATCCTGCAGCCACAGACGGAGCTGCTCAGTGTATTTTATGTCATATTTCAGGTTTAAAACAAGTCTTTACATGCCTAGAGACATGCAAACTTTACTTTAGTGCCTCACCAAACTAATATAGAAGCCATTACCAGATATGTGGGGAAGAACTTTACTTCCGTCACCGCCTCCCAACCCTTTCCAGTGTATCTGCCCATTGCCAAACTTCAATGTATAAAAAAATACAAAAGACATTACTAATAATAATAATAACATCAAGCAGAGCCGCCGAAGTTTCTCCAAAGTTTTCCTGCTGATTTTGGTGAAGCATGTGGAAGCACCATTCTGACACTTTCATATCTGGATATCATCCATCTATCGGATGACCTTGCATGTGTAGACACGAGGAAGAGCAGGTGGTGTAACCATGACACCTCCTGTCCTTCATTCCTGTCTGCCACTTGCTCAAAAACACCATCTACATGTTGTAGATGGTGTCAAACGCGCTGATAACTGTGACATCCGTCAGATGAATAATGCATTCAAATGGAGACTGGCGTTGGCCCGCGTTGGTTGAGGACCTCTTTGTGGAAGAAGTCATTCCAAAAGTCTTCACCGTCTTTCTGCTGCACCAGCAGAACCAGAGGCTGCGACACCATCGTGCACTTCTGCTGCTGTTATATTGTATGAAATGATGTTTGCAGGCTGGATTTGTTTTGTCTTGATTTACCTTGTCTGTGTACGCCTCCGCACTCTGCCCTGGTGTCTGCCTGCAGGTCAGTCAGCAGTTTGTGTTCGACCCACTCTGAGGTAACACAGAGAAGAAGAGAGAGACGATCAGAGGGAAGCTTGGCATGATTTCATTCCTGCTTTCCAGATAAGATACAGTCAGGCTTGTTTAAATTCTCTGATCGCTGTGTGTCAGAATGTTACAGCTCACTTTTACTAACGTCACTCGGCCTGCTTTGGACTTTTGGGAATACTTACAGAGGGAGATGCAAGTCCAGCAGAGTGCAGGACTTTTTATTGGACTGATGTAAGCTGATGTGAGAAGCTGAGGCTTCATTTTTACCAGACAGACATGATCATGTTATAAATCCTCTCATCTAACTCACGGCACGAATACAAATGTATCATATTTGCAATGTATTGCCAAACAACTCTTCCTTTAAGTGAATCATCTGATTGCGCTGACCAAGACCCCTCTCCTCCTCTTCCTCCTCTTCTTCCGTTCCTTTGGTTCAACAAACTCATTGTTAATGCATCTGTGACTCTGCAGCTCAGTTTTTCTGCTGCTTCTGATAAATGGACCGATTACTCTGCATGAGCAGATCTGCAGAGGAAGGGAATTCCACCCGTCGTAAATCCTGAAGCACACAACGCTGAAGCAACGGTACAGTAATGCATCCATTGACAAAACCTCGCCAACAGCAGTCAAACCTTTGAGCCGGAGGACTGTAGCCAAGCTGAAAATGCACAGAGGGCTCTCTTCAGGGGAGACGTTATCCACTGTTATCCAGGATGTGTCATATTTTTGTCACTGCAGCTATAAAGATGATAAATTCTAATGTCAGTAACTGAAATAGAAGCACAGAAACATCATTTTCAAGCTGTTCAAATATATGCCGAGTAACAACTAATCACCATTATTGACATTACCTTCCCTGCTGACAGATGGGCTCTGGGGACAAACAGTCAGTGTCACATGATCTGAAACTCGTGACTGTTTGCTCAGAGACATCCGGCTCATCACTCATTCTCGCACATTCACATCAGGGAGTTTCCCTTTTGATAGCAGGAGTTACCATGAATGTATTTCACAGATTTCATACAAAATGATGTCTTATTTATTGCAGTTCCAGAGAAGATGAAGCCTTTTTTGATATTTGAAAATGTTTCCAAAAGTGTCCGTGTATTATGAAATCCAATTCCTGGCTGCGCTTTATCTCCTCCTCTCGTAGATCAGTGTTACTGTGCAACAAAGGCAAGTTTGCCGACTGTAAAAAAAAAACAATGCTCCTGAAATTCCTTGTAAACTGATGGTGTCATCATATTTGTGTTGCATCAGGAGATGAGAGAGAAATAGTGTTAAAAAGCAAAGCGCCAGCATCTTTTTTTTTGTTTCATCCTAATGCTTTGCAATATTGTTCTCTACTTTTATGCAAGTAAAGCATCTCGAGCTGAACTATACTGAGGGGAAAAGGACAGCAAGGTGCATTATGGGACGTGACCGGTGATCCAATTCGCTCCTGTGCTCCGGCCTTCTGCTTCCCATTACTCCCTCCATGGCAGACAGGTGTTCAGCGATGGGACTAAAACACCCTCAGGTGGTGTTAGCAGCATGCTGCATCCTGCTGCTAACACCAGAAAATCAATCTGACCCCCTCCGCTACCCTTCCTCTGCCATTTGGAGCCGTTCTGAACCCCTTCCTCTGGGTTTTGGGGGGGTCTGTGTTCGTTACGAGGCCCTCCACAGATGTGATTATAGCTGTTGCTCAACTTAAAGGGTGATTAAGCGCCACAGGAAATATCCTGGTGAGGAAAATATAATTCCTGGCCTGTTGGGAGTGACGATCTGTTACTCTGATCTCAGCTCGGTCCTCCCTCCCCTTCTTGCTTTCCCTGTGTGAATTGCACACGTTATTATCTTTTCCATTTCTTACACCATCCAACCAGAGAAATGGAGGCGACCATGCCGGGAGTATTGTTGCCCTCTGTGCTGACCAGGGTTTGAAATCAGAGCGTGGTAATTAAAAATCTGTCCCTGGTTCTGCCATCTGGCCCCCGGAGAGCCAGCGATTAACTTGCACGGGTCTGCGGAGAGGCAGGACCTCTGGTTGAAGATAACTGTGGGTAATTTTAGAGGTCAACATAAATTCATGCAACCAATGGGCTTTTTGCTATACGTGTTAATCTCAACCATCTCGAACGGCACTTATGCACTTTACACAGATTGCAACTGTATTTTGCAACAACTGCAGCTACTCAGACTTAATAAGTTTTAAAGATCTGTTACTTGATTCCTGGAAGCAAGCTTCAACTTTAGATCTTGCTGACCAAGATGACAGCTGCAGGAAGATTTTATCTCGATAGCTAGTTAATTAAGCTAACAGCTCCATAAGTTGTTTGTCTCTGAGTGAGTAAATCATACAAGCTGTCTTAAAAAGAGTAATTACTACAAACTGTGCAGACTGCATATCAGGGGAAAAGTCGTGATGATATAAAAAAAGAAGCAGCTCTCTGACGGTGAGCGAGAGCGTCTGCTTTGGAACGAGCCCAGACTGTAAATTGGAACAACTCAACGCTGTAAATGGAGATTGTCACTATAAACTGTTAACAGTCATAGTCCAATGCTGTGGTTGAGGTATGTTTGGGCTTCAGAAAAGATCATGGTTGGGATTAAAATACACACTTTTGTCGAGGCCTTCATGTGCATCTCACACAACAGCTGGAGTTGATGCTCTGAGCATCTCATCGTGACCAAAGGGGATTTACATCGTATTCAGCCTTCTGGGTCTCATCCAGACGTAAAAGGGTACCTTGGGTATCTGTACCAGACACCTACAGGCCACGACAAAGCGTCGGTATATGACGAGCTGGGACCGGAGAACACGATCGTGATGCTGGCCGAGGTTGCTGGTCTTTAAATCCAGAAGAAAGGAAGATAGAATCTGCAGTCCTACAAGCTAATGTCGTTTGTTGATGATATGCTCCACTCTATGAAATAAATAAATCACAGGTTGCTATCGTAGTATGCTAATGACTGCAGCTTTCAATGAAGCAGATAAAAACAATCTGTGTTTCAATTATTGGAGATATTTTTAACCTTAACTTTATAACTTCTAATAAAGCGTTGGATTCTTGTCATTTGTACGGATTCCCCTTTAAATGAGGCTAAAACCTTCTTAAGAGAAAATGTATGGTACTCAAACTTGATACTAAAAACATCCTGACTCTAATATTGTTAAAAACTGACACCCTTATTGTACTGAGGGAGTCATTTGACTATCGAACCCATAAAGCCTCAGTGCTGATTGGCAGTGGTACGGGGAATCATCTGACAGCGACAGTGTGACTGAGCGAGTGTGCTGTTGGATAATGAGGTTCCCTCTGCGATGTCACCGTGAAACAATGGGCCCGTCTCAGCTGGACAAAGATTTACAGAGTTGTAAAGTCTGACTGACGTAAGTGAGATACACAGAATGGGGTTAAATACTGATAAATACTTTAACAGCGACCACAGCGAGGAGAAGTAACACACCATTGACCTCTGGAGATATTAATGGACACCATCAAGAGGACTATTGAATGTAATACAGCACGAATCCCTGCCCTTGAGTAGGAGAGAAGACACAACCCACCACCACCCCACCCCAGCCCCCCTCCGTACTGTCAGGCCATAACCGTCAGGGGAGATGACAACGATTGGGCCAGCGAGTCCTTTGCCATCACCATTAGTGACCCTGACCTGGACCAGGCGTTTGGCCTGGTAGGCAGGTACGGACTGTTAAACAGACGGTGTACGATTGGATTGGTGATTTAGGCAGTTAAACGATAGCTTCCTGCTAATTATCTTCATCATTAGCTGCGTTCGGGTGGATAGTGCCGGTCTGAAAAAAAAGTATTTTGTCTCATACAACAAAATTGTGCAACGAATAGAATCGTAAAAGACACAGACTTCATGTTTAATGGCCTCAAGATGTGCGTTTTAAAAGTCTGCTTATAACGAAATTTACGTCCCCCTATTTTGGAGAAACATAAATTCTTGCACAACATCAGCTTGCATTTTTTTTCTCCCCAAAGTATTTGATGTATTTCGTGCTGCCGCTGCCTCTCGCTCGGACCACCACCACCACCACCCATGATCATTCGATTAGCCCGGACATCTGTGCCACCCCCAGCATGCCCTGCCCATCCTGACGTCGTACAGGCTGTGGTCTGTGTGTGTGTGTGCATATCTATGTGTGTGTGTTGGAGGGTAATCTAGGCCCCCAGAAGGGGGGGAGGGTAGAAGGCAGTGGCCCAGGAAATGATGCATCCCCCGGGAGTCAAGGAGGCAGCAGGGTGGAGGAGGCTTATTGCTCCAGGGAGCACAAATGTGGTCTAAATGTTTATTAAATCAAACGATAGAGGCCCGGCATGTTTCCTCTTTGTCACATTAAAGCAAGGAGTTTTCTTCCCCCCGAATATTGAAAGTCCCACGTTTAAACTCTTTGATTTGTATGTTATGTAACAGCGCTGGGGTAAGTGAGGTAGAAACAATGCACGACACTGCTGACACAGGAATGGCTATAAAGCACCCGAAAAAAAACCCCAAATACTCGTTTTTGTGTGACCAGTATTGAAAATGGACACCAGCCTCCATCCAGATAATCCTGGTGCATGTTGGCTGCGAATCAGAGTGTTGTTTTAAATCATCCTGGCCGCTCTGGCAGGAAACCAGCCACCATAGGAGGTTGTTTCCACTCCGGAATTCATAATTGAACGAGGCCGGTGTGGTCGCCAAATATAAAAGAACAACTTCCTGCTGTGTGTCACACAAATGATAATTTGGACAGCTTCTTGCGTATGTTAATCTTTCTTCTCCCTGTCTCAACTTGGACAACTCTGCAGAGTATTTGCATTCGCCTCGAGTGAGGAAGCATAAACATACTTTTGCTCTGGAAGCAATCAGCCTGTCAAGAATAACTGGGCCAGAATTCTGGGCTGTTAACAATATTACAAACATCCGGGCTTGTTGAGATTCTGCTGAGACAGTGACGGGCCTTGGTTGGACAAGACTAGAGAAATAGCCCCGAGGGACTTGGGACTTTGACTAAAGTCACATAAAATAAAGATTTGCATGGTGACTTGGGCTCGACAGCTGTGATATTTGACTCCCTAAGACGGACCATCCTTGTCCTCAAGGAGCTAAGACTTGACTCTTGAGACCTTCTTGAACAAGACTCAAGGCTTGACTTGTCCTCCCTCCAGGATAGGTCGGCTGTATTTGAGACTTGAGAGTTAATATCACAACAAGGATTTGTGACTCCGATCTGACTTGTCTTACTTGAGTCTTGACTTCTTAAATTGAAGGAGTGAATTGAATTTTAAAAGCAAGAACAGTCAGGTTTTACCCCTCAGGGAGTTGAGACTTGGCTTGTGACTTAATTAAACTCTGGAACTGAGAGCCAAAGTAATGTCAGAAAAATTAAGCACTGACACTTGACTTGTCCTTGTACGAGCTTGAGATTTAACTTGGTTGAGTTAAATTAGGTCAGATATAGACAAAGTCACTCAAGACTTGAATGTCAGTGATAGGAGATTTACTGAAGTCTTAAAAATGAACTTACTTACTTTACTTAACTGACTAAGACCTCAAACTCAACTCAGACTTCTCGAGCTTAGGAACCTCACTTGGTCTTGACAGCTGTGGGACTTGAGAGTAACGCCAAGGACCTGTGACTTAACTCGAGAATTGGTTTCTGGTAGACTAAAGACTTCTGACTTGCCTTTGAAGGACTTGAAACTCTGTTGGACAAGATCTGGAACCCAGCAAATGTTCTGTGTCTACCTTCTGCAGACAATCAGCATGGCTGAGAGAGCTTAATACCCAAAATCAACACTGTTTTAGGCAAACAAGTGCAAGTACAAAGGTTGACGCCTTCTGTCTAACAACAACGTATGTTACCTGCCCCTGAGGCCGTTTACATCTCTGAGAAATCATCCGTTAAAACCTAAAACAGGGAGGAACTAAGAAAGACGTTAAGAGAAAGGAGAATTCCTCCCAATTGGCTGTTAAAAGTTTTGTCGGTGGAAGGTGAAAAAGGGAGTGGGGAGGTTGATAAAGCGTCTTCTTCCGTCATTCCTACTCCTCTTCCTCACTCCCGTCCTCCCTCTATTGTAACATTTTCCTTTGTTTTCTGAAAAAGAGTTGTTTATCTTTGTCTAGTAGTCTCAACATGAGTGTGTGTGGAGAAGAAAAAGCTCTGTGGCCTTGAAGCAACTTGCTAAGAGCTCTTGCATAATTCTAACACGTTGGACGTGACTTTAACAGACCTGGATATGTAACACAACTACACACATGATTGGAGATGTGCACAGCGATGCCTCCACAGGGTTAAAAGACCACGTCTCTCTGTCTGTGTTTTTATACCATTTTCCTGCATGCTTCTCTCTGAGATAAAAACACCAATCCCCCGCCGCCTCCACCTCCACCTCCAGCTTCTCCTCTCCCGGCCATCTGCCTGATACTACGGATACATAAAGCCTGTGTGTGGCTGACACAAGGAGGATTTGTGGTAAGGAGGATGAGAGGGTTCAGAATGGCCAGAAAAACAAGGAGGCTTGTCAAATTTATTTTTATTTAGCTTTTTCATCCCCTCTGCTCAAGCAAATAGCCCCCAAAACAGACTGACTTCATACAATAAGATCTGACCAATCCTGTTTGGGGAAGAAGAAGGAGGCAAAGCAAAGAGAGTCTCTTATTTCCTTCCTCACATATATGAAAGGAGGGAAGAGATGGGGGGAAAATAAAGCAGCAGCTCACCTCAGAGTGTCAGATATTATAGGGCGGTGGGGATTCCTGATGTAAACTTGCCAGTGGCATCTTCAGCAGCTGACAAGCATGGATATGAAACCCCCCCCTCCTCCTATCGAACACACCCTTTTTTTTAGATGCTACAAAAATATAATAGAAAAAGATAAAAATCCTACCTTTTTTGTTGTTGTTAGCTTTTCTTCCTCTGATGCCAAACACATCCAGTCTTGTGGAGTCGTATCCACACGTTCTGCTGATTTCTCTGTCACACACAACCGATTGCAGGCGGCTACATCCACACTCTCCTCTCTGTATGCCTCTCCCTCCTTCTCTGCTCCAGCTGAGATCCTCCCTGCCTCCCTCCTCACTGCTGCTCTGAGTCTCCACCCTTCAGCCAGACGCTCAGGCTGCAAGAAGCTACTCTCCTCCCTCCGTTTCTCTTTATGTCCTCTCTTTTCTGCTATCAGGACACACTCTCTCCATCTCCCAGAGGTCCACAGGAAAAACCTCGACTGTCTCTTGAAAGTACAGTAAACAAATACATACCACGGCATCTGACAGTCAGGACCAGCCTGATCACGCTCTTGATGAGAATTCACTCCTTGCATTCTCAGCTGCACATTTTCCTCTTTCTTCTCATCCCAAATTTTAGTCACGTTTCTTTTCTCCAGACAGATATGACTTCAGGTCTTGCATGAGTGAAACTCATTCAACCCCTCAACAGCCTCCTGCACATACCAGAATTTAAGCTTTTCATCTTTAGATCACTTCTTGTTAGAGGAAGCCATTTAGACGACCAGAGGAAACAGTGCGCTGCATGTGTGCTCACATGCACCACTGCTACAGAGGATTTTCTGCATGTACAGGATACCCACAATTAGACTGAGATCAACCAGATTAGGTGTGTGCATGCAGCTTGTGTGTATGTATGAACAAGTATCAAGATATTCTCCAAGGAGGTTTGTCCCATATGTTTGTATATGCTATGTTTAGTATTACTTTAATAAGGACAATTAATCCTTTTACATAAGCCTCACTGGTTCTTTTCAGGATTTAGTTACTTTGTTTGTTGTACTTTTGTTGTTTTTTGTTGTTTTTTAGATTTGATATACCATTTCCTCCTATAATCCTCAACAAGGATTGTATACTTTCCGAGAGCTTACCATAGAGTCTTCTATATTTCTGAGTCTGCATGTATTTACATATTATGAGCATATTGTAGTGTATATTTCCTTTCCACCTATGTGCACTTTGCCTGCAGGTAAATTTCGACAAACGTTACTCATTTCCCTACACGTGTGATGCGAATCACATTTCCCTCAGCTCCATTCATGCAAATGATGTTCTCCATTACAGTTGCACAATGAATAAAAGGAGAGTCATGAGAGAGAGAGAGGAGGAAGAAACATGGCGAGTTTTGTGTGTCAAAAAACCAGGATCCGGATGTGTGATGACGTGTCCTCAGTCCCCCGAGGCAGATCTCTGTTGGTGAACAACTCTATCAGATGAGCCCCTCATGTTCCACATTTTAAATAGATTATAAACTAGAAGCTATGCAACTCTAGTAATTATAAAACCACTTATTGTTGCAATATGTTTTTCATACAGTTCAATCCTCGTAGGCTTTGGTTGAGTTCCCTTTGAATGAGATCAGCAAGGCTAACTAACTGTTAACTGTTAATTCAATTGTTTCTATCATTTAAAATATTTAAAATGTTCATTCAGTAATTTAAGCTACGTCAAACATTTTAACCATTAGCCTTCTTTTGGTTTAATCATTTGAATCATTTATCGACCATTAAGCTAGTAGTTAGCTATTTCATATGCTTATCCTATAATTAGCTAACTATTGAACAATGTATTTGTTAGCTTACATTTAGCTAACTATTAAAGCTGTTTACTCGTCACTTTTGGCTAAACTATTTCAACGTTTCATGCAATATTTTTATGCTATTTTTAGGCAACAACGCTTGAATTAAATTAAGACTAACTATTTCAAATGTGAATCCTTTAGCCTTCTTCTAGCTAATAACATTAGCCTGCTACGCTTAGCTAATCATTTCCGTTGTTTACAGGTTACTCATCTGTTTCAGCAGTTTATCCGGTTTACCTCTATTCCAAATATTTATTCATGACTATTTTAAATATTATACTGTCCCAGTATTACCTAATTAGCAGTTATTTACAATTTTAGCAGTTACTCCATTAATTGGAGCTAACCCTTTCAACGATTTATGTTAGCCAGCTATAAGCTAACTATTTCTTCTCTCAGTTTATCAAACTACTTTAAGCTAATCAATAAAACTATCAATTCCTCCTCAAACTAATTACTTGATCTTCTGTTCTTACTAGTTCTCACGCTCAGATAAGACTTGTTAATAAATGTTACAGTGACCCAGGTTAGCATCTTACCAGTTAATCAATGGCAAGCGCAGGTGTTCTCACTGGAGTACTGGTCCCCTGCTGGGAATCAGTCCCAGTACTGTGGCCTTGTTGACGACCAGCAGTGGCAGAGAGACCAGTCCCTGAGTGGCTCACAGATAAATCCAGAGATTTGTTTATATATAATCTGATTATTATGTTTTATTATCAGCTCTGGGGATCATCTCTAACCCGCATGGTGTCGCTGCAGCTGTTTTGGTTAATAGGCTGGTTTATTAAGTGCTGTTAATCCACGTCTGAGACGATACGGGCAGATGTGCTGCCTTTGGATTCATAGTATCTATAAATATGCCTTTTTATGCTGCAATTAACAATGATGTTTTGTATTAAGGTGAATAATAACATGCAGCTTTTCAGGAACAAGGAAAACTGCCCATTGACAGACTGACTGGGGCAATTTCAACATCAAGCTGCAAGGCTAAAAGATGGAAACAAGGTTTTTGAACAGCAACTGTGTCGTTTTGGGTGAGGAGAAGGAAAAATGCTCAAATGGTCCTGTACAAGCAGTGTTTATATTTGTGTGTGTATGTGGGGTTGGGTTATCAACGCAGGCAGCGGGGGAAGGGACTGGATTTCGTTTCTGATTTGCGACCATCTGGCTCCTCCGGCAGCTGCTGTCCTGCCCCAATGCCTCATGGGATTTACCAAGAGGTCACCACTGCTGGAGACGCACTGTCACCTAATACTCTCAGACAATCAGCTCCAATGATCGCCCACCCACATGATCAGCAACATAGGACGTATACAAGACAGTGAAATAACGAGTACAATGAAGCAAACATGTGTCCCTGGCCATGAGTCAAACATTAAAACAGTATAAAGGCCACCACAATATGACGGATGACCTCCCCTGTTGATATTTGAAAACATCGCATGAAAATGGTGAGTCGCACCGAATTCAGCAAGACAAAAGAAAGGCGATGGAGAAGGGGGTGGTGACAGAGAAACAGAGAATGGATTTCCCCCTCTGTGTTGCCATGGTGACAGCCGCGGATGGAGGATGACTGATTTCCTGTACAGCTGTGCAGCTCAGAGGGGAGAGACAGAGAAAGGCATGCTGGAGGATGGAAAGCATCCATTTCTCTCACAACATTCAAGAATGTCACTGTGGTGATCAATTAATTTAAGATCCTGCAGCTCAACTTCCAGTAATATGAGATACAAGGATCAGGTTTTTCAGCACAACCTATTTCAATACTATCATACTTCATAACATTTTATTCATTCAGGGTGGGCGGCCATCTGCCTCGACCATTTGGGTTGAGTGACAGAACAATTTTTCTGTCTATAAAATCTGTTTGCCAGATGTTTTTGTTATTCTTGTTTTAATACAAGAATAAATGAGGTTCAGTTATTTAGTGGATCTGAAGATTTCAACCTCGTCTTCCTCAGAAGATTGAAGTATTTCTTCATGCGGATGCACATGAAATTCCTGCTCTGTATTTTAGAAGTGGAGATACTAATCTTGAGGTGAAAACGCTTAAGAGCTGCTTGGTCTGTGATTGGAGACCAGAGACGTTATCATCGTCAGCTGGTACGGTTGGCTAACTGTGATCCAAGCTATATCTGGATATTTGTTTTCCTGTCCTCAGTTGACAGTTGTTGAGCATCCATCTTTGTTTTTGTGGCTTCTTTTTCTGTGGCATCACAAGAATGTTTTGAACTTTGCACTGGGCAGCAGTGAACATGAGCTGGTGACAATAAAGACAATACTTCCCCCTACTGGCCTGGCTGAGACTCAGGCGGAGGTGAAAGCTGTTCCACCAGAGGGCGACACACACTAACAAGATGCCTCACCATGGACCAAAACACAAACATGGTACCTGATGACAGCTTTATATCATTAGAATCTGAAAACCCTGCTGGTTCTTACTGTGGACAAACTGATCGGTGCAATATTGTATAAGGAAACACAACATAAATAAATGTGTGTGAAATCCGTTTTTGGTTTCATGACTTGCAACAACTTTAAAATGAAAACAAACAATAGAACAGAAGTTCGGCAAATAAATGTACCTTTTTATTGGATATTGAGGGCATTAGTACCAAGAAGGCACAAACCAGACTTCATAATAACAAATCTACTTTTTAACTACTGGGTGACAAAAAGAACAACATATTTTTCCTGAAGGGAGATCCTTTCACAGAAAGGATGATGGACACAGACATACAGACTCTTACACAGCGTAAGTTGGACCATATGTAAGTCGGAGAAGCAACTCATGAACACGTTTAAGGACATGGGTTTATGGTTGTATGGCTATGTACCTTAACACACACTTGTTAATATAAGAAACATCATTGTCCATTAAAATAAGACATTTTCCATTAATGTAGTAGAAATAATTGTTTTAAAGATTGGCAGAAGAGACCTGTAAGAAATATAGCAGTTGTTTTAATTACATATCAAATTGATCTTTTTAAATTTCATAAATGTGTTTTTTAAAACCTTGTTCAGTTGCTGCAGTGTAACAATTACGTGTTTGAACATTGAAGAGATAGAAATGATCTACAATGAATCCTGTGAGTTTGGAAACAGCTACGAGACGAAGGAGACGGTTTTACACGTCGGAACGGGCCGGCTCAGCTACACGGTTCACAAGTTCAATCAGAGTCTCGTTAGCTTTGGACAGAACCAGGCTGGCTGTTTCTTTCTGTTTACAGTCTTAGCTAAGCTAAGCTAAGCAGGTGCCAGCTGAAGCTTCATATTTACTGTAAAAAGTTGTGGATCTTTAACTCCTGGCAAGAAAGCAAATAATTTCCCAAAATGTCGAGATAACTGTTCTCTTTTTCTCATTAGCAGTTGTCAACATCGTCCTCCACGTGAAAAGTTCTGGGTAAAACTCAGGTCATAACAAAGGTTATGATGCAGAGTTTTCACCCAACGAGGGTAAAACTGTTACACGAGGGAAGATAAATAAACTTTACAGTATTATTAAATCAACATATGAATCTGACAAAATCAGAACATTAACTGTTGCACTTCAAATTTGAGTGAGTTGAAAACACCTTGTTGTTGTTTTAGTGTGTTGAAATCGGAGGTGTGATTTATAAGTAAAACAACCTGACACATCTCGTCAGCTCTGTTGCATTTCACTGTTTCAATTAAAAGGATAAAAGCAAACATGTTCAGAGCCACACAGACGATCTGACATCACACGTCCATAATACTGTAACATACGGTAATACTGAATCAACCGCTCGCAGAGTATCTGATCAACATACACACGTCCGGACAATTCATACAAGAACACAACATGTAAAAGGTGTTTGGTACAACGACGAGTGGGGAGAATAAAAAATGTGACAATATCCAGTTTGTGTCAGAAAGAATGAACGGAGTAATGAAATACATGAACGACTCAAAATGTAACTTTTCTTTTGGTCGGCAGCCAGCTGGGCTCCTTTTTTGAGTTTAGATTACAGGGGAGCTTTTGTCGCCACAAACTCAAGCACAAGTCACGACAGGAAGGATTTAACTCAACCCCATTCCTTCCAAACGCGGTGAGATTTCACAGCAGGGCATGAAACTGACAAATAATGTAGCTTGTGTTTAATGAGTCTGCTGGAGCAGACGTGTGTGAATAACGCTTTAAAAAAACCTAAAGTAGAGCTTTGACTCACGATGGCTTGGATCTTTAAAATGATCCCCAGGACAAATGTGAGGTTGTGTGATTGTCAAGGCGAAGGTCTGACACTTGCATAGTGAGATGAAGGCACGTCAGGCGTGTGTTCACCTGATGGAGAGTTCAGGCTGCGAGGAGGGATTGGCACACTGCACTTCCTGTTGAGAAAACAGAGGGAAGAGCTGCTGTCTTGCAGGAGATTGTGGGTTCATCTTCCCTCCCACCATGACGCTGAAATGTTTTTGTCACGGCTGCACACTGTTTCCATTACATGTCTTTGGTTGGTAGCTCAGTGATTTTGTCCTCAATGCTCTCCGTGTCTGCTGGAAGCCTTCATGCACACAATTAGTCTTTTTGTGACTTTAGAAAGCAGGCGAACATCTTGAAGCCAGTTTGGAGGACAGATTTGAATATTAGTGTTTTTAAGAAGACGATCCCTTTTGTTTCCTTTCACACCAGGGAGCAGCTCAGGTTACACTAGAAGACGCAGGTTCTCTTGAACTCAGCGTTCATTCTTAAAACTTTCAGCCTCCATGTCTGTTCATTAGTTACGTGTTAAATAACTCAAGTGGTAAGTTGCTGGTTTACTCGTCGCTGCTGTTTGCTGCCAAGAATAGAAACCTTGGTTTCGTTCCTGGAGGGCTGAAACAACTGAAGATCTGACATGAAGGAGTGAAGCGGTCACCCTGACGTCGCCTTGTTTCCTGGCCGTCACACCACAAACTCGGGGACCTCCTCACTGGTCAGGTCTAGGGAGAAGTATTTGTTGGTTCTCTTGATGGGGAACGGGTGCTGCTCGCCCCGTATGCCAGCGCACTGATCCGCCAGACCCTGGTAGCTGCAGCCGTCGCTAAGCTCCTGGGCACAGCCGAACGTGTAGCTGTGCGCCGTGTCCTGGCAGAGCTCCGCCCACTGCAGGCAGTCCTTCTGGTAGAGCCGGATGTCGTCCAGCGACTGGCTGTGTCGGTCAGTCGAAGACGGCGGCTTCCTGCATGCGGACGTCTGTGGGGGAAAAGCAGCAAATCAAACGTGGAGCCAATTTAAAAGATGAATGACTTCAGGGGAAACTTTTACTTTATTGATTATAATCAGATGTTAAATCCTGTCCAGGACTCAGATGCTGTAATTAACTTATTATTCCTGACTCATCTTTCCCCGTTATTGTGCGTCTGTGAATGTGTCTGTTGTCCATCTTCAAGCTCTTGCATGTTGTGGGTTTATATGTCATTAGAATCTGCCTGAATACAATACACACACATACAACGTGGTTATTTGCAGGCCATGAAGTCAACCTGAAGTACCTGCGGCAGAGACTCGATGCTTTGTCCTCTCATCTTGACGACAGTCTCCGAGGAGCTGGAGGTGGAGGAGCTGACATCTTTCACTATCAGTCCTGGGAAGAAGACATCAAACATTAAGCTGGAGCAGGAAACAACAAGTCCACTACAAAACAAATGGTTTTACAGAATTCACCCTGATGCTTCTTTATAACTAACGTCTTCTCTGCCTACTGATCCAGAAGTTTCATGTGAAGGATTATCAGCTAAAAGTATAAATAAGTGAAGGTAAAGGAAGTCGTAACAGCCTTTACCGAGCCTGCACAAAGGCTTGTAAATGGCAATGGCACTTTATCTCTGTGTTGTTGTGGATAAGTGCAGAACAGAGATGCTGAGGCAGGTTGGTACCGGTGTATCCGTTGGTCTGATCGGGAGACATCGTCAGCATGTCCTCTGTGATGTGGATGCACAGCTCCTGGTCCAGAGCCATTTCACTGAGCTCCTCGTAGTCTTTGGGGTCGTCCACCAACATCTCGATCTCTACAGGGACAAGAGTGGCTGGGTCAGAAATATTACCATTAAATCATCTTAATATAATCTGTCACACTGCTGTTTCCTCTAGTTATTTTACACAAATCAAGATGATGCTGATTTTGATGCTGTCAAATATAAACAACGACAATAAAGTAAAAGTCTTAACTGTTAAATAGTAAAGTCCATCCCACTATTATATGAACAGAAGTCCATGAGACTAAATGTCATTTACCTTTAATATAACATTTTTCTGTGTAACCCTTTGGACCAGAAATCATTAACACCTCTTCCTCCTTACCGTCATCATCCAGTATTCGCTCCTTGCCACTGCTCTCGATGCCGGAGGTGTGTGAGCTCCCGTGGCTGGTTGTGGATGAGCTGCAGGTTCGTAGGGGCCTGTGAGGGGCCTGGCTCGGGGCCCTGAAGCTGTCCGTCTCGATGCCGGAGGTGTGTGAGCTACCGTGGCTGGTCGTGGAGTTTCGAGACAGGCGTTTGTGATGGGAAACGCTCCCTGCGCTGCTGCCGCTGGCTCGGGAACGTTTGTCCAGCGCATCCATGTCCAAGTCGAGGGCATCGCTGATGTAGGACTCACGGTACTGCTTCTTCTCTGAAAGGAGCCACACAAAGACACATTTTAACAAGTGTTACACACATTGTTTAAGTACGTAGTTAGTGTTAATCACTTGTGTCAAACATTCTTCTTGGTCATGCCCAATAAAAAGCCAAAAGAAAATCATAAGTAACTAATGAAATGACATGAAGTACCTTCGTTTTCCTCCAAACGCCGGACTTGTTTGAGAACAGGCTGCAGGTTCATGTAGAGCCGGTGGCTGTTACTGAGCAGCTGCAGGAGGTGACGGGAACGTATGGGACAACCTGTGTAGTAGATGAGTTTACGGGCCGAGGGGAGTCCGTCAGGAAGGATCTCAAACTTTTTCCCCTGAAAGAGTGGAAGCAAAGAAAAGAATAGGACATGATTTATAGAAGATAAAAGTAGAAGATCAGGAAATAGCAATGGGAATATAAATAGTTATGATGAAAGAGATCCTCAGCAGAGGAACTAGACTGTTCTTGATAACAATCTTTATAATACAAACACAGAGCAGCATTGAGTTCATGTATCTGTTCCTCATTTCTGCCTGCAGAGACTGAAACAGCATTTCTGAGCGGTCTTGATGGTTTTCCAGGGAGAAGACATGCTGGCTGAATACGTGGAAAAACTAAAATGGTGGGTTTGTGTTTCTCCTGGGCTTTTTGGCAGCATCACGACCAAATAGCAGCTGTCTTCCGTGTCAGCGGTGTCAATAAAGACCTATAAACATTTCTGCAAGGCTTTGGATTTTCAAAGACGCCGGGTGTGTTTAAGCCGAAGTGAAAAAGCAAAGAGCTGCACATTTCTGACCACAGGACCGTGATTCCACTTTATTTATCCAGACATATTTGAAGAAACTAGCTAACTGCTTGTATGTTGCAAGTCTCTGTCGAGGTAGGGAGGCACAATCGAGCTATCCAGCTTCATAATGTGAGAAATAAGTTTGAAACCGACTGAGAGTTTTTTGACAGGAGCTTTCCTATAAAAGATTTCCTGTTCAAACCCTGAGCTGGCAGGAGGACTCTGCTCTGGGAAAGAAAGGAAAAGTTCTCTTCCATGCTTCAAATTGAGTGTTTGTCTGTAACCTCAAACTGGTCTTCTGCAGCACCTAGTGGCCGTCTGGAGAACACAAAGTCTTACTGGGCAGCAGCCAGGTGTCAATGAGCCACACCGAAGCTGCTCTCACAGATGCACTGAAACCCTGAACATATGGAGACAGAATCACCTGGAGGAGCTGCATGTTGGACTCAACCCTGCAAGCTTCCTAACTAAGTCTGTGTGAGGTGTGAATAGAGCAGGTCCTTGTCATTCACCTTGTGTTGATGATGTTTCCATCATTCGACAGGTGTGACTGAAAGACTACGAGCACCTGAGACCGAGGAAGAAGCTTCATTCACACTGAGAAAGACGTCTAACTGGAGAGACATTGAGATATTGTTCAGATGAGAGGACGGCTTGAAGGAGTCAAGGAGAGGTGCTGCTGCAAAGAAATCTGTTCTGAAATCTGCCAACCGAGAGCTTCCTTTCCCTTGGTGACTATTCCAGACCAAACACACACAGAGCAGCAGACTGGTGTCAAGTGGCAGGTTATTAAAAGGTATTCAGACGCCACTCAGAAAAGTTTCTTGTTTCATGCAGTACACATGGTCAGTCCATCAAAACTCTGCCTGTGACAGCTGGACGACGTTCTCCCCTTTTCCATGAGACCTCCCTAGCGGGCCACACAAGTTGAAAACTCCCAGCATCATCGAGGGCACGTTTCCATCCAACAAACCCTCAGGCCAGCATCCTCCAGTCCAGACTCGGATCCAGCAGCAGGAGGGTGATGACGAGAGGACGAGATCACATTCTCGGTGTTGAAAGTATAAATCCAACTCTGTTATCTTTTATTGCATCTGAATTTCACACGTTCTGCTCCTTTAAACCCTGATACCAGAGCTACAGTCATTTCAGACGACAGGCCACATCCAAAATCCCCCAAAACCATTGCAACATCTGGTGTTTATTGACCCACACATCCCTCCGCCCTGGAGAGCTCTCTGGCTCGCGTTCGGCTAGAGTTGTAGTCGTGGTAACGGTGGTGTTGGGTGACGTGACCGGTGGGCGGGTTGGACCAGAAGGGTGGGACAGGCCCACGAGAGGCCCTTCGCAAACACAGTGACACACCAGCCGCACCGCCGCAAACAACAACGAGAATAACAGGATGTGTTTATCCTGAATTCAGCAGCACACGTGTCGGACGTTTGCGCCAAAATTAGCAAAACTCCCCACTTTGAGGCAAAATACTAAAAACAACACAATCTGAGACAACACAAGTTTCTCAGAGGACTTAAAGTCTTCAAAGTTTCCTGTAAACTCCCTTCGACTGTGAAAAATTAAAACAAAGTAGCCTGATTTTTTTTCTGCAACAGCAATGATAAGCAGTAACGGGCCTCTGCATTGTGATTAACTCTGAATGTGAAGCCGTGCGAGTTATACAGATATAGTTGGACAGATATATAGTAAACCTCTCTGGTTTCCTGCGATAACAGAAACCCTATGGAAGCAAATTAACCGACTTCTGTGCTCAGCTTAACGACGGGCTGACTCAGGACGGAGATGAGGAGATATCACAGGACCTCCTTTAAGGTAAAGAGAGACCGACCGTAATGTATAAAATAGACACATGTACATCATATGAAAGACAACACTACTGATTACAGGAAAATATGTATATAGAACATGTCTCTCTGTGTGTGTGTGTGCAAGCATGGATAGTATTTCTGAATCCCTGATTAGTTCCAGAGGACTTGCAGGGCTGAGATACGACAGCAACGGACTCTTTAGTAAGAATGTCCTCGACCCCACGTAGGAGGTTTTGCTTTCGCTTGTGTTTCATCATCACTGCGCTAAAGAACGGCCATGTCATCTGACACAGTTGTACGTCCGACTCACCACAAAAACCAGCTTTCCCACGTTGGTCCAGGGGAAGTCGTACAACAGTTGCCTTACAGACCCGACATTCTGCGAAAGAGACACACACAAGTCAGATTAGAGATGATGAGTTTCAGGAGTCACAGACAGATAATAATTGATAATTGGAGAATAAGCAAAATAGGAAAATCCCCTCTGACAGATAAAGAGAGAATCTGAACTGATCAAAATTAGAAAATGTACCTGGAATATTTGTATACCACGTAAAGTCAGTCCCAACGTCAGTGACGCCTCTACTTCCTTCTTGTCCTGTTGAAAGAGATTATATTATTATTTTGATAAGAGGAGAGTAGTAGCACCATCTGTTTTATACAAGGTGTAGTATATCTGCTCCTGTCTCCTGGTAGTAGTCCCCTCCCTCACCTTGTACAGTCTGTAGTAGTGGACAGTGACGTCATCGAGCTGGGCACACTCCTTGATGTACTTGAGATGAGCCTCTGAAGCCGTCAGGGCAAACTGGTCTTTGTGCATGTTTGGGATATGCCTCAGGATGTACTCGCGCCCACGCTTGGCTATCACCTGAGCGGAGAGAGAAACGAGGAGATGTCAGCCTTGATTACATTCAAGCTGACAGACTTATTTGCAGAAGGACTGGCAGCACAGGGATAATGAAGCCTGGACGAGAGCCAGCGGCGGGAACTGGAAGCATGCTCACTCAGCTTGGCATGTGGCTTTTGGGGAGTTTGTATGTGAGCTTTCTAAGCACCCTAATCTTTTCAGAGAGGAACTGTAGGACCGCATACGACGTTTATCATTGCTGTTTCCTGTTTAACATTGCGATAAGGAGAAGGCAAATCACAGGAAGTGAGGGGCAATCAGACGGGTGTGGTCGTCATAACCAGAGAGGTGGAGGCCGGTAGTGTTGCCATGTCAGCCTGAGCACTTCTCAAGATTAAAAGTGCGTGTGCCACTTTTAGTGACTAAAATAAACTTGGTGGCCCAGTTCTCATTATTCCACATGCTCAGATGTGGTTGGTCAGCATGATTAATGGAGGGCAGCTTCAGACCCAGATACCACTGCGAGTCAGGACACAAAACACCAAGAACACCTTCACTGCACACAGCACTTTTACAAATTCTGTTTAATTCCAACTCCCACTGTGAGAGTAAATCTGCTGCACTGTGAAGCCAAAGCTCACGATTGATGAACGCCCTGGCTGGGGTGGCTATTAATCAGTAAGATTTGTTTTAAAGCTCTGCAGCAGCTAGAAGTTTGTATAATAATAATAATAATAATAATAATAATAATAATAATGCTAACTAGAGAGAAACGCGCTGCATAGGTCATCTGAGTCACCTGTGTGCCTGAACTTTGAAGCTGGCTCAGAAGATGTGGACGGTGCTGCTTGATCATTTTGCAGAGAATTGGAGGTAATGTACTATTAAGTACCGTCTGTTTACATAATGGGAGAAAAAGC
This sequence comes from Macroramphosus scolopax, assembly GCA_901007825.1. Classification (NCBI taxonomy): domain Eukaryota; kingdom Metazoa; phylum Chordata; class Actinopteri; order Syngnathiformes; family Centriscidae; genus Macroramphosus; species Macroramphosus scolopax. Next base: position 197,772 of record CAAKHC010018918.1, read on the forward strand.
ACAGACCTCTCGGAACCGACTCGCGAGCCTGCTTCAATAACCTGAAGACTGCCTGTATAAATTGATTTAAATGATCTCTTCTTCTGTGATATGTTTGGAGTTCAGCCCACACGGTACCTGTTAAACACACTCACCCAGGGAGGGAAGTAGGCTTCAGGTTCAAAGTATTTCCCAAAGTGCTTGTTCCGTTTGAAGTTGCCGAGGTCCGCCTGCAGGGCGAAGGCTGCCAACAGGAAGTAGGCCTCTTCCCTTTGGATACACTGAGAGAGCAGCAACTGTTTCCTCAAGTGCCAGTAGTAATAGTACCTGGCTGCCCGGTCGCTGCAGGGCGGACAGAGAGCAGGATTAACTGGCTTGTAGGTTAACTGGAGCTCAACTGAGAGATGTTAGAGCTGTTAGCAAGGACATTTGACATCACCTGTAACTCTAACAGTGTGTTTACAACAGAGCTTCTACTTGCCTGATCAATCTCCCGTTCTCAACGTAATACTGAGCTCTGAAGTGAATAATCATCGGAGGTCCGAACTGGTCGATGCCCTGAAAACACGAGTGGTCAACACTTGTTTGTTCTGTACGCAGGTAATTCAACATTTAGATCAGAACACACGTGTATTAATTACAATGTAGAGTACAAAGTGTCTCCAGCTGGAAAAGCAAACATTAAACTAACTAATTCAACTTCTCTTCTGAGGTGTGACATGATATGAGAGTGTACACACAGTCCACAGGACACACGGGATGTTTCATGTTGTATGTTTCTATTCTGAAATCAGGTTTCCATTCTTTTCATCCTGCATCCTCTTACAGTGGCTTTTATTGACATATATGTATCTTATGTATCATATACCTCATTCAGTGTATTTCAGATAGTAAGAGACAGTCAAAGCCAACCATCTATTATAAATAGTTAAACAAGCTCTGGTGTCGTGAGCTCTCAAAGAGTCCCGGCAGGGACGGAGATTCTGTTGAGGGAGCTAATCCCCATAATAAACACTCATAAACATAAATCTGAATAAAATCAACATAATGATCTGTCACATAAGCAGAGAGAGGGATCGTAAACAATGACATTAACGGCTTCTAATGTCTGTGATGAACCCCTGAACCGACGCTCGGCTTCCTCATGTCAGTCTGCTTTGGGACAACAAGCCTGACACATTTATTACACAATCTTTAATGTGTGATGTATCTTGTAAATAATAAGATAAAGTAATGTATCTGAGCATGATGAACAAACACAATCAGGACGGGCTCAATGATGAGAAGTGAACACAGAGTATGTGGATGTGTGTGATGTGGTTGTAGATGTTCAGAGATCCAGTTCACACTCTGAAACCTCAGATTCAAACAAATAGACAATAAAAGGATGGTTCAATTATTCTGCTTATTTCAGCAAGTTAGAAGAGAAGGTCAATACCTGTCTTATCTTTGTGTATAAGTATTCAGCTAACATCACAACATCAGCCTGAATTAGCATGCAGACAGGAAACAGCTGACTGTGTTCCTTTCCGTCCAAAAATGTTGCACATTGTAGATCTTCTTTGATCTGCCAGACAAGTTTACACAATGTTTCTATCTATCAATACTTTGGTCTAAATGTTATGTTTTACCAGGAGTGGGGTTCGAACCCACGAGGACTAATGTCCATTGGATCTTAAGTCCAACGCCTTAACCACTCGGCCATCCTGGTGACACAAGGTTGCCCCAAAAGATGACAAACGTTTTGTTATTCCTGAACTAACTCAATTTCTACAATGACGCTTAAAAATAAACCTGGTAAACAAAAGAGAAACTGCCTTTGAGTCGCTCTAATAATCCCTGCTGTTTAAATTAGTTGGTATCACAGCTTCATTTTTCTAATCCTCTCTTGGTTTTAAAACAGCCGTTCTGTCGTCTGTTCACGGTCCTTGAACGTTTGAATGAAAGTCATCGATCCAGCAGATAAATGTCTCACCTTGCTGGCTTCTCTCTTCCACTCTTTGGGGCAGTACTTGGACAACTTCTGATCCAGCTCCATGTAGATGTGTTCATTATCTGTTGGAGGAGAGGTGAAGGTTTAGCTCACACACTAATTCTCTGTCATCAGTGTGTTTCTGTACATGTGACTGTATGGGTGCTCTCATGAGTCTGCAGGGAGAAAGAGAGCCCTGTTCAAAGCCTCAGAGCAATCCCATCTGACAGCCCCTGCAGTTCCCTTTGTACCCGGAGCCTCTGGTGTTCCTTCTCGTTCCTTCAGCTCACTATGACTCGTCCTAATCTGCTCCTAAAGTGACGTCTTTCATGAGCTGCAGGCCTGCTGATCTGACAACTCTGGATTTCTATACCAGGAAAACCTGCTGAGTGTCTTCTGTGACTGAGAGAGTCGAAGATCTGTCAAAGCAGATGTTTATCAAAACTGTAACGAGGAGTTGATGACCAGTAATGTGACAGTTTCATTGCAGTGTTTATGTGCATATGCATGTTATGGCTCGTGCTTGTACTGTGAACAGAAACACATTAATATGTCGTCCTGAACACGCTGCTCCATGTTAACACCTCGTTTTCACCTTAATCTAAAACATATCCCCGAAAGCTTTTTTCTTTCCCTGAAAAGATCATTCTGGTTTTATTTGGTGTTTATTTGAGATCTCCGCCACAGAGACTTCTGCCGCCATCCCAATAAAATTAATGGCATTCGGTTTGTAGCGCTTCAGGAATCTCTTTCCAGAAACAATATCCTTAATACTCGAGTTGATCCTTTCTGTGAAAAGACTTCACTCGCAACTATTTGTGGTTGTACATCAGCAGGAGAGACTTTTAGATGGAATGAATTACGTCATTTCACCACAGACACGTGCAACTTATGTTCTGAATGAGAGATTTGACCCGTAGTTCCCTATGTACAGTATATATACAGTATATATACAGTCTATTTACATTATTGTATGTGTGCATGTGAGAATATTTGGGAGAGATGTCATGAGACGTTTTGGTTAACGGGAGAGTGATGAAGGATGAAAACGGATGCTTCAGGGCGACAACTAACTATTATTTTCATCATTTGATAGTCTACTGATTTGTAAGTTATTTAGATAAATCCACTAATTATTGGTCCACAAAATGTTTGTCATAAGATCCCATTATGACAACTTTAAAAGTTTTATTAGCCTAAATTCCAAAGTTTATCATTATAGAAGGTTAACATATATGAATACATGAATGTTGGTTTCTTTCCAAAGTTTTAAACTGTATCTTTCTAGCAAACAACGACGTGTATGAACCGTGTCTGGTGTGGCAGCTTGGCTGTGGACACTCTGGTCCAGGGGACAGTGGATGACACATAAGGGGTGGGTGGCCTCTGTTTGCCTTGGGGATTTCACGCTGTTCAGACAAGCACTTCAGGAATGTCCCACAATCAGACCCATTGGCTCCGGCTCAACTGTCCTGCCGGGCCGTGATTGGCTCATCTGGCGGCCAGCTGTCTGAAAACACTGCTTTTGCAGTTTACTCTCCCGTCGCAGTTGCCTACAACTGTCACCCGTTGCCTTGCTCCCCCATGGTGCAGACACAGTGACTCATTCCATACGTTCGACCCCGCGCTGAGCCGCGTCACCGTTAAAACAACTTTTCCTTGCTACACAATGGGAGCCAGTTAGGAAGAGGAGGCCCACATTCCTGCAGACAGCCATGACACAGAGGTGAGACATGCTACATTTATGGACGAATCCTGTTTCCCAGCCAAGTTATTGGTGCGAGAGAATGAACCGCCTGTTAACACTGTCTTTACATGATGATCTTTGTGACACGCATTCACACGGATGTCACAATCTGCATGACATAACCACATAATGTCCAACTACGTTTGGAGGAGTGAAGCCGAAAACAAAGGCTGTTCTGTTCCTGTGATGAATACACAAGTTAAGATAGATAATCTGTTTAAATCAGAAACAACAACATGAGAGCAACTGCCCAAAAAGAGATAGGAAGCCTGAGAAATCTTACTCTGAATAACGCTGAGTCCAAACAGGTGACAGTCCTTCAGCCTCAGGAGGTCACACACCTGGACCAACAGTTCCTGGCACAAGGTCTTCACCTGAGGAGGAAACGAGGAGGAAGCTCTCATTTCAATTTCAAGATCATCTGTGTGCAATAAAACCTGTATAAACCTGTCTGTCTTTTTACTGTTGATTTATTTTGATGGTCGTTTTGGAGGATGTGGTGTTATTAAACTGTGTGGGGTCGTCCTGAGGAATGTTTTGTTCACTTTAATTTATATCAATGGGCTGGATATGTATACACTACAGTGGGCCACCTTAAGCAGTCGTATGAAGTGAAGTGGTGTTTAATTTCCTGTGACTGTGCCTAACACACAGTTTAATTTAAGTTGGAACAAAAACAATTACTCAGATTTAATAGGTTAGAGTCTTGAGGGTTTTAACAGTGAGCAATAACTATTATGAAATAAAACCTCTTTAGTCTTAGACAATGGTTTTTCATCTCAGGAAACAAAGTCAATTGCTTTCTTGCTCGAAGTTAGATGGAAGAATATATTTATATACTGTATATAAATATAATAAATATATATATATATATATATATAGTTAGCTTAGCATAAAGACTGGATAGAAATTAACACAGCTAGCTTGCCTGTCTGTCCACAAATGCTAACAAATTGAGACGTTTGTTTCGTACAAAAAAATTCAAATTGTGATTCATTTGTACTTCATGTGAACTCACATTGACTATGACATCGAGGGTGTCATCATTGGGCAAAAAGACACAAACACATCTGCGGTCCTGCATGGCTTTGTTGTTGTGAAAGGGCAGTTTGTTCATCTTCGTGTGACTGGGACAGGACAGGCCCCTCCGCCTGCTACCAGGGCTCTGCGCCCTCTGACGACCACCGGCACCAACAACCCCACCCAGTGGCTGTAGCCCTGCTTCAGCTGCAACCCACTGCAGATAGACAGGCTCCGATGGGCTTAGCAAGCCAAGCAGCACTCACAAGGCAGGGCATGAGGATCCGAGCTGCAGTCAGCCACTGTGGAGACACATCAGAGAGGATAAAGCATGTGAAGTTAGTGCAGTAACTTATTACTTATCTCTTTAAGACTGAGCTGTGAAGACGTGTTCTGCAGTATGAGTAGGAAGCAGCGGCAGAGTGGTTTGGATGAAAATGATGACAAGTTTTAATAAGTTCCCTGACAGGATAAATTAAATAAACGCAGAGACTGCCCAAAAAGAGGCCAGCGTCCGTATTCGTATTACTTCAGTGTTCCAGTGTTCATGAATATGTGACATCACTGCAGGGGAATGTCGGTGACGCCTGAGAAACATGTGAACATCTGTCTGGAGGGGAACTGATGAAATGTAATGATGACCTGAAGAAAGCACAGAGTGACTCATATACCTTAACTGATTTACATCACATGCAACACAACAAAACCTTTCATAAATTAAACAAGTCAGTAAAAAACCTAACCCTAGCCCAAGTATTCAAAATGTTCCTAAACATTTTTGGAAGTGTAGTATTTGCACTATAATTTTGTAAAGTTGCTTTATATATTTCAGTTAAGACATTAAGAAATGTGTTACAGTAGGTTTCTACTGAAACTTGCATGCTAACCAGCTAGCCTTGTCTTGCCTGCAATTACACTTTGAACCTCAAGAGGCAATAGTGAGTCACTGTAGTGCCCAACATAAGAAAATAAGGAAGTAGAGCTGCCCAGAGGTTATTTATGTAGCAAAACAAACCAGGCTAGTTCCAGAACCAGTAATGAACTATTCAAAGCAGAACCTAAGTGCAGCTAATGCCAACACAGATCACACCAAAGAATATTCTAAATAGCATCCAATATATATATTTGCTGTTTTGTTTGTTTTTTGGTACCATGGTCGTGTTAAAAACAGAGCTAAGCTAGCTACAACTGTAGGCTGACGTCACACATGATGATAAGATATCCATCTTTTTGAGTATTCTCGACATTATTTAGCAGCTGGTTGTATGGATCTGGTAGTTACCCCCTTATTTGTTAAGAGTGTGGCGTATTCGAATTCAACTGTTGGCGGGTGCGAATACAATGCTTTAATGTGTGATGTTTCGACAATGTGTTTTAGAATTTACCCTGCACCTGGGTCAACTCTCTCACACACACACACACACACACACACACACACACACACACACACACACACACACACACTGTGGCAGCTCACAGCATGAACTGAGGCTGCGGATGTGTGAGACCTTCAGAGGGTGTGAAAAGTCTCAGACCAGACAAAAGAATGTTAAAGAACAATCAAACCCTGATCATCACTTCTTCCTGCTGAAAGTCACTCCCTTTGAAGCTGTGTTGTCATTAAAAACAGGTGGGAAAGATGGGCAGGGTCACGTTACAGAGATAAGAGCAATTACTATTTAAAAAGATGCAGCCAGAGATTTTAGGTTTCTTTACATCAAAAGCTGAGAAGTTCAGATGGAAGCCATCATACCTGCATACAACAACCAGGATTCAACACAGTGTAAGGAAGAGTTGGACCATCCATTCAATTATCATATCATCCAATCATTGTTTTTTTTTTTTTGATAAGCCATGTAATCGCCAGGGGGCAGGAGGGGGTGGGGAAGGCTAAACCACTGCACTATACACTGCACACAGAAAAACATGATTAAACATTCAATAAATAGTGTGAACATTTTCTGTTAAGTGTGTAAACATTAAAGACCATTGAAGAGTGCTGCATTCTCTATTGAAATTGATCTGTTGTTATCTTTAATGCCACAAATCCTGAACGTTAACGACCTTTATCTTCTGTTGACGAGGGGAAAATAAGAGCTAAAAGTGTGAACTAAGCAGAAGTAGCCATCCAATACGCATGCTGTCCACAGCAGACAGGGAGCATTGTGGCTCAGGGACCATAAATACAGGCACTGTTGACAAATAGCATCAGTTCTCATTAAAGCTGGTCATTGGATGTGCAGTGTGGCGGGCAACCAGCCACTCAGCAAAGTCTGCTGATGAGCCATGACAGGGACGCCTCCCTGCGCTGCTGCTGACCTTGACTAATGACATCATCTCACTCACTCACACACACACACATTTGTACACATAGACAAAAACTGAGGCACTATATACATTCGATGCATCCCCAAGCACCACCCAGTCACTGACACACTGAGCATGTCCTTCATGCTCTCTTGCTATGACCATCTGCCAGGTGCTACTATGGAGGAGCTGAGCTGTGTAATAGCATGAGGTTAATTAGAAGGGAGTTCTATTGAATTAGATCACTTCCCTACATCACTTGCTTCCCCTCTGGGGAATGACAAATATACGCATATCAGGAGTGTTACCGTTCCAAAAATGCGTGTCTGGACATTCATACAGTATTTTCCTGGTCTGTAAAGATTCCTTTTAGATGAAGGTGATTGTATCATAGAAAGTCAGCTGACCAAAAATAAATTGAAGATGTATATTTAAGAGCTATTTCACCTGTCTTCTTTTTTTAACCTGGGTTTAAACCCTCTGAACAAGGTGGAAACATTCACACATGCAGCCCAATGTGCTTTCACCCAAACATGGCGACCCTGAACTTATCCAGACATGAAGAGGAGCTATATGACAAAGTACAAGTGAATCAGTGGGACCGGACATTACACTGACTCTACCCTGCCAGATCCCTTCTAATAAGTCCAAATAATGTCAGAATGAGCCTGTGTGTGAACAGAAAGGTCATTGTGCAGAGAATTCCCAGAGAAGGAGGGCCCGTTGATGATGTTTCAGGCAACTGGCACCAAACCGTAGGAATATAAACGTCCAAGATCGAGGAGAACCACATTAACAAAAAGACACCAAGGAAACAATTTAATCATATTTATCCATAGAAGGTTTAATATCACATAAGATCTCCAGTCTATTTCTTCTATTCTGACATCAATATGATGTTTTAGACCATTTTCCTCCCAGCTCCCAATAAATAGTCTTCCTCCTGTCTCGGCCTGATCCTGATTTAACATCATAAAATGCTCCTTCTTTCGTCTCCCTGGACTGATCCGTATTTGTCCGGAAATAAACGATTCTTCAGATAACAGTTAGATCTTCCAGCTCAAACAAACCGTCTGGCTTATATATGAAGTCTGCACAATATCAGACATTTGTCTCAGTGATCAAATCCAAATATCAACTCCTGCTTTTTCTTTTCTTGTTTTCCTACTGTCACTCTTAAACTGAGCAGGACGATTGCTATTAAGAGATTTATTTAATCCTTTTCTCCTTAATTCTCCTAAAAAACTTAGGTTGTGAGAAATAGGATAGAAGCACGTAACTGACAATTAATAAGAGTATTAACAGCAGTTCTGATGATACACGGAAAATATCATTGTGAGCAGCAAAATGTTCAAGTGGAAAAGCTCTTGAAACAGACATATCATGTTAGATTTCCAGCCAGAAACACGACTCCTGACTTTCAGAGATACATCCCAGTTTGACTCATTATTACATTGTTCAACACTAAGGATAGAAGCAGACGACATTAATGTTGAGTAATTCAGACATAAATGAGTATAGTCCTTCTGTCCTGGGTTTAAGGTCTATTGTGTCACGTCTGGCCGATGCCTGAGACATCACCACAGAGAGACTGTCCACTTTAACCGCTGTGAAATGAAAGGGTGGATTCTCTTACCCGATCTGTATGAGGAATAATGTGAGTGAGGAAAAGAGAGTGCTGGATAATCAAATTGCTCCTGCATTCCCTCTCATTGCCGTCTAAAGTATGATGCAACACTGAGGTCCTTCTAAAAACGCACACAAAAAGCAGCCAACAGAGCTTCCTTCTGCCTTTAAAGCCAGAAACAGAGTCTTTCAACGTGGCAAATGTCAGAGTCAGGCATGTCATCAAATCCCACACAGGGATTCAGAGAAAGGGGCCTCTGTCACAACTTTGCCTGTCTCTTTCTCATTCTTTCCCTCCTCCACTTCAGAGAAGTTGGAGTGTGCATGTCCAACTACTGCAGAACTATAGGAGGAGCAGAGGAGTCAAAGAAAAGCTTCCTCTGCCTGAAGAGATAGAGGAAGAGAGAGACCCACCGGATGAGGCTGTCATCACGGTGGCTTTAGAAAAGTTGCAGGTACGGTATGTGTCACAGCTTAAAAAAAGGAGAAAGAGCACAGGATGAATATATACAGAGGAGAGAGAGAGAGAGAGAGAGCTACTGGCAAAGGAAGAGGTAATTCTTATGTAATTACAGACTACAAAGAATAACAGCAGTATGATTTGCAGTCCCATTCC
>CAAKHC010018918.1:207058-225067 GCA_901007825.1 Macroramphosus scolopax
TGGACTCAGCTGGCATATGCCTACCTTCGTCAGATAGAGAGAGAGAGAGAGAGAGAGAGAGAGAGAGAGAGAGAGAGAGAGAGAGAGTACAGAGATGGAGCGAGGCAGCGTTCAAAGCTGAGGCATGAAAAAAAGAAAAGAAATGCTGCAGTCAGGAGAATTCCTCAATAACATCTGCTTCTCATTCCAACAATGGCGGCCTTTGATTCCTGACAAGCAGCACAGCCAACGTCTCCATGTGCCCACAAACTGCAGGAGGGTTTTGTGATGGGGTTTGTTTGTCTGTTTGTAAGGATTACGCAAACACAACCAGGCCGATTTACATGTAAGTTGGCGGGAGGGGTGGAGCATAGGCCAAGGAAGAGCACATTATATTTTGGAGACGATTCAGATCACTGGGCAGCTGCAGGAAAAGTTTTTGTCACGTTCAATGTTATCATTTTCTCAGTCAATAATATGGAAATATTTCCAGACATAATGATCGTTTCAGTTGCAGATTTTCATTTCTTTAAGGTTGCAAGATTGGGCTCTTTTATAATTAAATTTTTCAGGCATATTTGCAGTGCTAACAGCTATTCATATGTAGGATATTGTTTAATTAGAAGTGGTCCAATGTCAGTGGAAGAGGTTTGCGCTCTCTAAGTACATACCTGCAAGTGATCTATAATCACGTGAGTCCACTTATAAAAAATATAGGAGAGCTGAAATTCACATGAAATCATGGTACTTCTTTGCAGTGGAAACTGTATTTTCCTCATGAAATTGCTCTAAGAGATAAAAACGTCTTCACAATGGGCTGTGCATACACAACAAAAAGTCATAGAAAATCTAATTCTATTCCCCCAATGAGGAAGGTCTGTGATATGAGCTGCAGATGCTGACACAAATTCCCTAACTGAAACGTTTTAAGGGCTCTCTCTCTCTCAAAGGGCACAAGTTTTATAAATAGTGCCAATGACCGGATTCAAGGAGGTCATATTTTTTTGCCTCAAATCCACGTCAGGACATCTGTGTATTCAGCTGAAGAGAAATGTTGCTGAGCTGAAGAGTAGCTCTAAATCACATTGGTCACAAGATGGCATTAGTCTTGACAGTGAGGCGCCAGCCAAACGTCTGCCTCCCTATGTTAAACCTACTGATGCACTAAAAGGAGGAGCTGAGTGTCAAAAAAATAAACAGGGAACAGCATGTATGTGGGCAGCCAGCTTGACCACCAAAACCCCTAATTCGGGATTGTCTAAACATCTATTTTTGATTCTGGCTCACTTGTCATGATGTTGGGAAGTGGATGACGTAATGTACAGGAAACACGCTCCTGTGTGTGTTTTCTTTGGTAAATAAAAAATACTCTGCTTTGTATGTGTCTTTATCTGCTGTAAACAGATTGTAGATGGTGTAAACAAATAACTGCGACACTGATATTAAAAGAACCTGGCAGCATGTTTAGCTGCTCCCCCATAAATACCTGTGTGTGTTTAGCCTTTAAGCCTTATCTCGTGCAGAGGGAAAACATGTTGCACTATTTAAGACCAAGATTCCCGAGATCCTCTGCCTGTAAGATCATCTAGCAGATATATGTTTTGTTGACTGTTGGTATCCCCTCTCTATTTCCATGCAGCTAGCAGGGAGGTAAACAATCTGTTTCTGGGTAAGACACAAGCTGAAGGTCTGAGAGACTGAACCAGATTTCAGTAAATTGATGAAATGTATGAATGTTCTGAATTACGGTATTTAGTAACAGACAGATCCCGAGAATGAATCATCGAAGACACAGAGCATACATATGTTTGCTCATGATTTGAAAGTAAATGCTTGGGCGTCCTCCTTGATCAAATGTCACGCTCATTAACCACTGAAGGTCAGGCCTGTACACAGCATGCTACTGTAATGCTGTTATATAATTCACAGAGAAAAGTCGAGGAATGGATGGTGGGAGGCCTCGAGCTGAAGCACAACTCGCTCAGTAAATGTGGCGACAATATTACATGAATATACTACATTAATACACTGGAGATGTTATGACACTGACAAGGAATTTAAAAGAGTTTTTCACATCGTTTGTGTAGGAATTACTACAGATAGTCCTTCTTGATGAGTCATTCTCATCCCTGATGTAAATAAGCCTTCTTCAGTTGGTGCTCGCAGTAACAAAACTCCAAATACCATTACACCTTCTACTCCTTTGAGTAAAACTGTTTAGGGAAAATACAAAACAAATAGACGTGTAACATACCTGTGACCGCCATTAGCTTAAAATTAGGGCTATGTACCTTTCACATTTATACCTATACCTGGAATTCTTTACAAATGACCATGTTATTTTTCTCAGTAATAAGAAACAATTATACACATAACAGAAAATAACAGCCTTCCCTACCTCCATCTGTCCCTACAATCTCTGGCCTGTCAAAGACTGTAACCAGCTGGCTACAGGTGGGCTAACGCTAGTTGTGGCTGCTGTGTAGGACTTCAAACATGGCACAATATTTAGCTTTTTTATATATTTTGTATTTATCCAGGTGTTTCTTCAGGTTAGACATGTCGCCCTGGCCAGCTTAGTATTTGGAATCATGAATATTGCTGCAAGTGTTCTCTGGTTCCAGTTATGAAACATGTAACCACAGTTGTGACGCTTCGGGCTCGCCATTGCCCTGATTAACTGTGACTTGAACAAGCTGCAGGGGTGGCGAAGTCTTGCTCTCTCTTTCTCCCAATACTCTGTTACTTAAAGGAACTACAAGTTCTCTACAAGATGGGAGTGCAACGCTCCACATCATCAAATTGATGTTAATAGAAACGATAAAAAACGTGATATCCATCTTGGTTTGTGGAACAATGATTCTCATGTGAATCATTTCCCCCACTCCTATTTCAACTCACATGCTTTAACATGTAACGAATGCAATCTTTAGATTCTCAATGCAATTCAATGAAAAAAAAGAGTAGCAGAGAGCTCAAGCAAAGTCGAGAACTTGGTGAATTCTCAAGCTCAGCTACCTTTATTAAAAATATTACAACATTCATAACAGCTGGCTCCCATGTGGCTTTGGCCAAAGAGTGAGAGCGCACGCACGCACGCATGCACGCACGCACGCACGCACACACGCATGCACACACGCACACACACACGCACACACACACAAGCATCTCAAACCGCCAGTCCTGCCAGACATGTTAGAACAGAGTCAGCAGTCGCTCCCTTTGCTCCCCGCCCAGCATTCAGGCCTGGACCGTGCATGAGTAATCCCACAAAACTAGCAATCGCAGTGCAACACACCGCGGAGACGTCAACCCGACCATTACGTTTGCTCAAAATAGAGCGCGCAGCCTTGAAGGAGAGGGTTAAAAAAGGAGCTACAATTACAAAAAACCCTAACCAAACCCTGTTGTTTTGCTTCAAGTGAAGACCTTCCGTTCTGACATAATGAAAAGGGTTATTTGCAGGTGATTTGTTTCCCGTGTGAGGCATTTGTAAGTTGATTGTCTCTTATTATTTTCATTGTCAGACTTGAGGAGTCAGAAGACAAAGAAGAAATTTACCTGCAGGAAAAACCTGCAAGTGTTTGAGGCTTGGTCGAGCACATAACAACATACAGCTGCATGAATCCGTCTCACAGTCACTTGGTAGTGTGCCAAGATATCCCATTGTTACCAAACTATCCAGCTATTATCCAAGCAGCCTGAAAATTACTTCAATGGATAGAAAAAGCATAAAGAAAACCTGATTGTAAATCAACTTTGATATTAATTTGTAACTATGCTGCAATAGCTATAACTTACTCTTGTATCTATATGGGTTATTGATCCGGAAAAGACATGTTACTGTCTACCTGCCACCAATCCTACGAACATCAACAAATATCTGACAGGAAACACTTAAAGCTGCAGTGAGAGTCGTGTGGGATAAGCTGATAATATTCTCAGGGAGTGCTGGAAGGTTAAATCTCTCTGGTCCACTTCCTTGAGCGGACCGGAGCTTCACTTAAGGGGCCAAACAAGCAGAGGAAAAAACACAATCCAAAGGAAAGAGAGAGAAGAAGGAGAGACAAATGCAGGAAGAACTGACCCATTTTTTTGCTTTCTGTCCCCCTTGGTGCACTTGATACACAGATACAAGGAGTCAAAGACAACCCTGCAGTTACAGAGGAAGCATGCAACACTAATGTTGATGGCTTGAAGATTTCATGTGCTGTGTTCTGAGCATTGTTTTAAGGAATCCCAAGACATAAATTCAGTCCCAAACCCAAAGATGAATTTCTTCAGATTCCATCTTTGCTTTTAGAATCACTCTAATGTGCATGACAGTGTAGATCCATATCAGCGAACAGCCCAGAGCACCTGTATAGCTTTCACGAAAAAAAAAACATCGGCCTGCACACACTCACCTTCATGTTGTAGACTCAGTGGAGATAAAACATGCAATATGACAGTAAGAGATAGAGTTACTCTTTCTCCATAGCAATTGCAGTAATCTCAGCCTTTATCCTGGAGCTGTGACAACTTTGTCTTTAGTTACATTATCCTAAGACTCAAAAAATATGGTTCCTCTTACTGTTTATCTTCTAGCAACAAGGTTGAAGGTAGATTGAAGGATACATTTAGGCAAGAACATGTGTTATAAACAACTCTCTGTGTGAATACTAAGAAAATCCACTCCACCATTTACAATACTTCCCTAGAAGAGTTTGCATTGTGAGGAGACTATTATCCAAAAAGTGTACAAACAGGTTATCTCTAGTTATTTGTGTAGCAGCGCACGTTCTTCTTCAGCTCAGGTACTGTGTGTAAGTGTTTTTGTATTCGCTACAGAGACTCAGCATCAGAGAAAGCCGGCCCTGGGGCTAAGGTTTGAGGTGAGCTTTTGATGCTGAGTTTAATACTGAGGAAATCACTGGTAAATTCAGGAAAAAACACTGGCCGAAGCATTCACTGAAGCTCATATGTGACAGGCAGAATCATATGTGATGCGTCTTTGCATGACAATAGAGTGAAATGAAGGTAAAACTTTCATTACTCACAGTAAGGGCTTGTCGATGTTAGAAAAGGGGGATTTGCTTTGTGCAATTACGGGCCATCCCATCACACATTCCAACATTCATCTGAATGAATCATCAACAGGCACCAGCCATCTTTGTTCACACATTTCCTTCATGTTTCCTACTCAAACATCAGTCTTCCTGTCCAGACAGCACCTGTACTATATGTCTCTGTCACACCAGCAAGCAAGCCAAGACTGTTGCGATCACTTTTGTTTTTCTTCCTTTCTCCACCACAGTAGGGAGCAGAGCCCTGAACAGCGAGCCACACTGTATATGCTGAGACATACACTGACCAGACACAACAGCAGATTAGTGTGCCATGTGCACTGGATGAGTTTCAAGTGTTGACAGTATTTACAGGGGATAACCCAGCTGGTGTCAGAAGAGCAAGCCAAGAGTCTTGATTGTATTTGTATACTGCCTGTTTGAGAAATTCAATAATCCAGAAAACGTGCAAGCGTCTGGGAGACCTTCAGATCCTGTCTGTGTAGCATTTGTCAATTCAGAACCACGTATATACATCTGATAGACATGTAAAATGGGTTCAACAACTGACTAGGACTCCGTTGTTGATGTCCGTGACCATACAAAACAGATTTCATAAGAACATCTCAACCACTTTTGTACACCTGGAGGACGTGCAAAACGGGTTATGTTTTTAAACGTATGACTAGGACTCCTCTTGTATGTCAACTAACATCAACAAAGAAGTCTTTTGGAATCATTATTGTTCATTAAAGTTTTGGTAATACATTAATGGCCTCATTATGACTTGACACAAGACATACGGATTAGTTAAAACAACTAAACATAGGCGTTGCTGAAGTGCCCTGTAGCAAAATAGTAAGTCAGGGGCAGCTCGAGTATGTGACAACTCTGGAAAGAGGAAAGGAATTTTAGTTTAGGGTTTAAAATAAATCTACTAAAACCGGATATATAGGAGAATATGAAGATTCAAATCCAGGACTTGTTCGTGGTTGACCCTCTGGTACAATATTAAACTGAGGGGAGATTGTTGGCATTCCTGGTGACTAACGAAACTACTCTGAACAGTTTGTTCAAAGTGATGGCAAAGAAAAGAGAGATGGGATTGATTAGCATTGGTTAAACATCGTATTCTAACTTTCTGGCATCAGAAACACCTCGAAGAACTGAATTCAACGTGGCCAGATGTTGGGGTCCTTTGGTGGCATCGTAATTACACAATAACAAGGAATCAAGGTAGTTGCCAAAGAATAACTTTTCTCTCAAGATAGGCACCAGACCGGGTTCCGGCTAGAAAAGAGAGGGGGATGCCAATTGAGCAGATAAAGTTATAACTGCCAATATATCGATTAAAGACGTTTTCACAAAATAAATGAGTTTAGGGGGTATCCAGTTAGGACCAAACGCTTCACCTGAGAGAAAAACGCCGACTTGCTAGTTCAAATGTTGTGTCAACGTTCCCTGTTAAGTGCGCAGGCAGCATCACCGTCGGTAGTGGTCAACCCTACACTTTTTTGTTGTCCCAAATTGCTTTACAACGACTTTAAACATTTCCAACACCTCCATTTACAAATGTATTTCTTGAACGACACACAAAAATAGAGTCATGTCACATTTAAATGGGAAGAAATGTCGTCACACGCACACACACAGCTAGCAAAAAGTCCTAACCGTTAAGATTCCCGGTTTAAAGTATTTGGCCAGCAAAACTCACCTTTAGAAAGAAAGCAAGTTATTCCTTAAAAAAATGTGTTAATCCACTTTGGTTGTATTTGAGTACTATTGAAAATAGGAAACAAATGTAAAAATCCACGCTTAGAAAGACACTTCACTAAGTTTTAGGAGAAGAGTCGCGGCTCGGTCGTCTTCGTCAAGCGCCACATTCTGTTCCCCGCTGGAGCTGTACATAGGAATACATGTGCGGTGAGTGGGAGCGTAGAAGGAGGGAAACGGGATGAGGATGAAAATCGACAAGTCACTTCAAATAAGCACTGCAGAGTAAAACTCTCGTAGCAGCAACGCAATATGTAATCACACACGCCTTTTAATTTATATTTGATGTTAATCTTAGGTGTTTTTGTCTTTTAAATGTTGAGGATTAGCGTAGTAATATGTAACGCACCCCCCGAATAGCAGTCGGATTTGGTATCGCCCACGGCTGCCTCTCATTCCATTCCCCGCTGTGCAGGACTGGAACTCTGCCGCATAGTCGACGGGGGAAAACCAGTAATGTTTGTATTAAAAGCTCGCTCACAAAAGTGTTCGAATGTAGAGTAGTTTATTTTTACATCCAGATCACCAACACTCCGCAGTAAGAGTTCTTTTACATTCCTTCTCTGCTTGGAAGATGTAGTCAACTTGTAGTGATTATTTTCAGGAGGATAAATGAAGGTTACCATGACACAATTATACTATATAGGACATGAAATGACCGTATGCAATCTATCATAAGATTAGATGTTGGTGCCTGTACAGCAGAGGTTGGACCTTGTCATTATGTTTCCCAAATAAATCTAATAAGTGCATTTTCAAGCTTCTTCCAAAACTGTGCCACAATATCATATAGGTTGAGCACTGCTGCTCTCGACTCACATTTACAATCATTTGGTCAAAAAAGAAGGTAGTAACTACAGAAACAGTAATTTTTTATTTTTTATTATGATAAATCATTGATAGCCAAGAAAAACAAAGCAACCATGTCCCATTATTGTGTTTCTCATGGACACATAAACCAAACATTATGTGGGGAAATGTGGCATGATCATAAATAAATGCAGGCCTCTGAGTGGTCACCAGCTGTGATATGCTTATAAATGTACACATGATTTATTACCAGTGTTTATTAAGATGAATTATATGCTGCATGCTTCTCCTGGAGACCCATTGTCCCCCTACAGGTTTTCAGACATTGGTTTGTAAGTTTGGAGAGCCCCTCTTTGTTGGTATGGTGACCTGTAATTAGTGCTCGGGGGCTCTGCTCGGACTGCTTGTCAGAAAGAGAAATGGAGTGCCAAACATGAAAAGCGGTTCAGAATTGTGCTTGGTCAAGCCAGGCTAAACCCCCTCTGGCCCAAGCTGCTTTGAAGTGACACCAGAAAGGGACCTGTGAACAACAAAGCTTCCCTGAGACTATTAAGAAAAAAACCCTGCAGACCACAAATCCATAATCCAGTGATCAAACACTTATCAGGTTACGGATCTTTGTCAGAGAGAGAAATTATAGTTCAAAGTGTAATCCTTAACATAACTTGGTGAAGGATTGGGAGTTGCATTCAGCATCAGTCATAGTTTTGGTTATGTAAGCAGTTATCTTCTCTATTTCTCACTCTGCTCACCAGTTTCTTCTGGTCCACATACTAACACACACAAAAAGCACTCCGAAACCACTATAACAAATGTCACTTGACTCACCTGACGTGTACTACGGCTTCTATTTATCTACTTGTTCCCTTCAACCTGCAGAGTGCTCCCAGTCTTAGTCTGCATCCTCCCTGTCTTGATTTGATTAGCGGTCTCTGGCCAGGCTTGAGGTGCAGCGGGGAGCGGGCTGGGCTTTTTGTTGCGGCAGTATCTGACTAATTGAAACAACTCCCTCTGCGTTTCAGTCTCCCCAGGGGAAGATGAACCCCCCTCCCCTCTCTCTCTCTTCCAGACTTCAGTCATCACGAAGAGTCCTTGCCATCAGCCATCCTTTCTCTCGTCTTAATGCTGCTGCTCTCAAGCCCCCCACAAGAACTGCCAGAGCAACAATTCATGATGTTTTCTGTTCTGCTGCTCCGTATCCCTGAATGATGCACGGTCCTGATAAAACCTAAAACAATTCATTATTACTACTGACAAAGTGGAAAATTGGAGAAAATATTCTTCTTTGTGGTTTGCCACTTTAGAACTGTTTGCATTAATTTCAGTCAGCTGACTGATTCATCGAAAGACAAGCATGGACAAACAATTAATGATTCAGTGCAGCACTTAGGTGACCATTAGAGGACAAGTTGAAAACCAAACACCTGAGCATTAAACCCTTTGTGATAACAGAAAAATTCTTTTCAATAACAAATGTAACTGCTTTTTCCATATTAACTGTGAAAACAATTCATTCCTGCCCCGGACTTTCTGCCAGTTTCATCTTGAAAGAGAAAATAACACGATGGTGGAAGATTGACTGTATAGAAGAAGTGGACGGAACCTCCAGGGTTTAGTAGATAAGGAAAATCTTTGGTCAAGAACAAGTCAAGAAGAAAATGGCCCAATCCCCTCTTCATTACCATTTCCTAATCAGTTAATGGTTTCCATCACAAGCTTCAAGGCGTCTTCAATCCGACATGATGTTTATTTAGTAATTTATGCTCCTATAGTTGTCCCATCCAAAGATAGACTGTAAAGCGGTTGTGCATTAGGGTGTGGCTACCAGATGACTGAGTTATGACTCCGTCATATAGCCTGAGTTTTGAAACACAAGTAAGAATCTGTGCATCAATCACAGCACAGCAGATGTTCATTGTGGTCATTTGGTGCTCAGTTGTGGAAGTGATGGTCTAACTGAGGTGGAGGCCGGTTCATCTATTAGTTTCTGTAGGATTATTTTATTTCATTTTGAATGAGTCTATTCTCTCGGCAATAAGGCAGATAGCTGGTCAGTTGCTTTAGATTCAATAATCTCACCCCTCTGGGAAATATCAGGGGAAAAGGGAGGGGCTTCTGTCTGGAAACTGAATTATAAAGTGTTATTGGGAATGGAAGTCTACCAGTGCAACACTGGCACGTCAATTGGAAGATTCAGCGGCTTGTTATTATTATTGTTACACAGAAAAACTGCAGCTTTGTGATGCATCTTTGTTCGTATTAATAGAGAGCCACCCACCAACATCAGCACCTTGACTCGATTATATGCAGACAAACGAGCCTCTATTGATGAAACAAAAGGACCAAACATTCAAGTCCTACTCACATGCGCATCGTCGCCAGCTCGATTCTCAGAGCGCCTCTGACTGTGGGCCGGACGGTGCAGCCCGGTCAACAACAGAGAGAGAGAGAAACATAAACAAAGAGAAAGAAAGCGAGAGAGTAACGAGATGGGGGTGGAGGAGGGCAAGTCACCAGATGGTACAGTGAAAAGAATACACAATGGTAACACTACTCTGCTTTCATTCCACGTGCTTATGTAAGCCCTCACTGCAATACTACTACCATTATGTTATATGTAGCTTGAATGTCGAATAGTGTTACGGTGGCATCGCTGACCAGCAAAACATCACGTAATGAAAGTTCAAGACGAAACAGACAGAAAGACTGAAATATTCCCGTTATACATCACTTGGCTTTTAATTATCTTTAAAGTAAAAGTTTATAAGATTATTTTGCATTAAATCTGCTTTCTGAATGAAAGTAAACGACTCTCCGTCATTGCAATGGACTCCAGAGATCTAATCCAAGCTATTGCTTTGCAAAGCATCTTTCTAGGTTTGATTTTAAAGAGGAGAAGAAAGAAGAGAGACCTTATGTTTGCTCCTGCGTGGTTTATACATCATCAAAATGCAGCAACGTTTGAGAACATCGCATTTTCTGTGACATGAGAGTCTGATTGAGAGGAAATATCTGAGCTCCTTCATGCCAAAGTGACTCATTGCTGCCTCTGCAGGTATGAAGTGGTATTACAACACATGACATGCCAGAGCTAGCTAGTTAGCACACGTATCCCTTTAAAAGATCTCATATAGTTCCTTGAATTCAACAATCCCTCAGTCTAATGCTGAAGTGAGTCATCTGATCTTGTTGTTTCCTCTCAGTCTGTGCAGGACTCGGTGGAACAGCCAGGATATGGCACACAGTGTGGTGTGTTGTTGTTTTGATGTTTCATTCACGTGGTAAATGCATCCTTACGGGGTCGAGCTCGTACTCCGCGAGTCAATAAGGGCCGGCTCTGAGCACCGGCTGTCGTACCTGGCCCCGTCCCCGCTCCCACTGCCACCTGGCACGCTGTCAGTCGCTGCTTGGAAGAAACTGCATTCCTGTTTCAAACGGGTCCATTTAAGAACCATAAATTCTGTGTTTGCCTCCAATGAAATGCAGATATTTTTGTGTTGTTTTGTAACTAAACTTCCCACAGACAGCCTGCACATCCCTCAGTGCTGCAAGTAATGTTGCTTTCTATCTGTTTCCTCGTCCACCAAAAAATGTTGTGTGATTGACTTTAATAGAAGCTTATAGAAACTATCTGCTGACGTTTGTATTAGTGCCATTCTTTAAACTCTTGACCTAAAAAGTAAGTACTACCATTGGCCTTTATGTCATCCAACATCTTATTTTACTGCACCTCGACTGTAATCGCTCCTTCGTCCTGGGAATCATCTTCACTAACATCATCGACGTGTGTATCCGCTGAATTATTGATGGCAGGTATTGATGGCAGTTGTGAAAGTACTACGTGATGCAAAATTTATATGTGCTTCGCCTAAGCGTGTCCTTTCCGACCACTAAAAGATCAGGACAGGGAGGTTATTGATCAAATGATTGAGATAGATGGCTAATGGAGCTGCCGATAACAATCGGGAACAATTATTGATTCTCTCTGTCTGTCAGTGCTTCAACTTTGGGCCGGACGGAGACGGAGGTGGAGGTGGATCACAATCAGACTGGTCCTCTGCATCACACTTGGACATTTTATTTATGTCTTTGAGTCCTTGCAGAATATTAAAATAGCCTCACAATATTACTTGTGCTATCAATAACGGCGATATGTTTGAATACTGTGGTTGTCAGTTAAGGTTAAAGTGAAAACCTCCTGAACAAGCAGTTGCTGCACAAACACAGGACACCTTGGAGAATCCTTTCTTTACTCTCCGATCCACCAGCCACTGTGTTCTGGGCGATTAGCTGCACTCTGAAAAGGCTCCAGTTTATTGTTACTTCCTCGACCAAGAAGTACATCCGAAACCCATTACCATGAATTAAGGTGTTTACCTTTCGGTGGAACAGCAACAGCGGCTCTCTGTCAGCGGGGTTATTGTGTGTCCCAGCACAGGTCACTGGCTGCTCCCGAGTCATAAATCACCTGGACTCACCTTGTCCAACATCTCATCATCAGGTTTATGGAGGATTGTCACGGCGGGGATTAGAATATCTGTTGTTGTTGTTGTGTATCAGGGATTAGTGTTGATTGTTATCGCTGATCCTTCTCGGCTGTGGAGGTCATAGAACCTGAGGCCATGGAAAAGCTCGGGGGCTCGAGGCTTGGCAGCAACAAAACATCCTCCCCACCCCCACTGAAAGGAATGTGCATGTTTGTTAGCTCTCATCTCCATTGTTAACCCTCAGGAGCGCCACTACGAATTTAATAATCAATGCAGAACCTTAAAGCCGATGTAAGTTCATGCAACCCCGGGCAGGTCATCATGGCACTCGTGTGGTATCTGCTAGATGAGGTGTGACCCCTCCACACTCCTTTAATAGCTCCCTCCCCTTTACTGGAATAAAAACATTCTCAGAATATGAGAGTTGGGGGTTGAGTGGAAAGATCAGAATCGTACGATCACCGACTGCTGCTGGCTCCAGTTTGACATCTACAAACACAAGAGTGTCGGTGAGCTTCTAATCCAACTCATGGGAAGAGGGAGGAGGTACAACACTAGTTAAAGGAGGCCACCTGAAAGGTTAGGAGCAAATGTTCATCCCATTTAAAGTAATCAAGTAGTTTTTTCGGAGGTTGTTTATTCATCAAAACTTTGTGAATGTGATGCAAACACGAGGCGAGCCGACATTCCACTAAAACCCCCAATCACATCTGATACTTTCTCTCTCCCTTTGCTTCTGTCTGTCCTGGTTTCTGTCATTGTGGGAAACTTCAGATATTTTACTTGTGACCTCTCGGTGTGTAACTCACGTTCAGGGCTGAGGTTCAACGTCCTCCTCAAGCAGCCTCTCCTCTGTTATCTGAGTCTGTATCAGAGCTCTTCACTGCATCCTGCAGACTGAAACACAAGTGATGCCCCACAAAATGGGATCAAATAGAGGATGTCTATCTTGAAGAGCAATAGAGAGAATACCGAGGAGACAGGAAAAGGAAAGCGGGACCAAAAGCAAATATTTGCCCTCCCTCGAGAGGTATTTGGGTTTCGGCACCTCGTTCAAAGTCCAAAAGCTAGAAACTAAACCCTTTGCACTTTCCCAAACTTTTCATGACACTGAAAACCAAAACAGGCAATACCAACAAGTGCAAACATTAATCCAGAGTCAGATTTTCTCCCTCACAGGTGTTGGTTGACCTTGGATTCCTCCACGTGTGTCCTGTGTGCCAGGATGAAGACAGATATGATGGTCTGAGCGTCGGCACAGAGCATTAAAAAAAAAATCCTGTTGACGCATGCAGTCAAAGGCTGGGAAAGCTTCCCCCGTCAGAAACACAACACATGCTGATACGGACGAAACTCACAGTCCTCCCACGTGTTTGAGTCCCCGCGTGTTGTGTCTCCTCAGCCAGAGATAGCTGGATTAAATTCACTGAGACAGGATGGGTGGGTGGTTTGGAATTTTCAAGGATTAGACAATGAACGAGTGCAATTACTGATAAGAGACAAGTCTTAATTCCCACTGGTAACACCACCAAGATATATTTATGTAACAGCTCTGCTTGGCATGTTTATGACACCTAAAGTGGAAGTATTTTTCTAGCAATCCTCCCACAAGTGCTATTTTTAGCTGATATACTCCATCACTTTTATCGCATCTCTTGTGTTTTAACTGTATTTTCTGTAATTCAGAGTTTCAAATGTTGCAAAGCAGAGTGAGTCCCTCTCTTCTCTTGAGTTCACGTGGAGTAAAAGCAGAATGTTGCGTTGAAGACATTGATGTGGCGCTGCAGGGACGGGGAGCTGAGAGGTCAGCCTGCAGCCGAGAGGACGGGGCCGTCCTGTTGTGTCTGCTCTGCAGAGCGAGGACCATCATGTTCTCACACAAAAGCTCAATGTTGGCATCACATGCGTCCCTTAAAATGTGTCCCACACCGTCAATACTCAGGCTAAAAATAGCAGCCTGGATGAAAAATTTCCGGGCCCCCGGGGGGGTCGTGTGAAAGAAACATCGGCCCTGCTGTTAAAGGTTTCTATCTTTCTTCATGTACCACCGGTCGAGGTCACTCTTCTATCAGGCTGCCACACTGTATTACATGTACACAAACAACTGAAGGACGTTCAACAGGTTCGGTTCTGTGAGAAACAAATGTGACGCTGGCCAGAATCTGGACAATTAGTCTGGCAGCAGTTTAATTTAAAGTAAATATAAGGTTAATGGAGGTAAGACAAACAGTTTGCTATTGTTACTTTGACGAGGAGCACCAACCTCTGCAGTCAAGAGATCTAATACAGCAGGCGTGTCGGAGCAGGAAAACCACAGAATGACAGCGCAGTTCATTTACGAGTCCCTTTGTGATGTCTTTGTGCACATTGTCTCTGGTGAGGCAAATCTCAACCACAGACACGACGACAGGCTTAACCAACTTTTAACATCTGTCGTCGTAAGTATGCACACGCCAGACGATCTGATCAAGACGAAGGTCCGCGCTCTTCCTCAGGATCTCCGGGAACACAAGTGATCCAACTTCAGGGACTTCAGGAGGAAACAAACATGAGGCTGTCAACTCGCTGTGTTTTATACCCAAAGAAAAACAGTGAATGAAGAAGCGAGCACGGTGAATACATTCTGCTGGATGTAAGTAGTAAATCATTCATTTCATTTATTATTAACACATATGAAGAATAGATGAGTCGATATCTTCGCCGTGTGTAAATTCATTCTACTACACTCCTTTGAAAAGACCTGAAAACGATCCACGAAATAGGTCGGACGACATGATGACATGATGGAAACACTGTGGATGCGTTGACGTTTAAAAGCATCAACCTGCTCCAAGCAGGCGACTCCCAGAACGGAGCTGCTGGCTGATTGTGGTCTTTTCTCCCTGAAGACAAAGGCCAGATGTTTCGTCCTGTGTGAAAGTGAAAAGGTTTATAATTGTCGGGAGATCTGACCCTGGAGTGCAGGGTCAACCCCGACCCCCAGGTAACACCCTCCCCCATCTGATTGCATCATCTCCCACTGAGACCGGTGACACAACCCAGCGTCTCCCCGTGATCGGGTCTTACCTCAACCCAAGACGCCGTTCGTTAAAAAGTTAACTGTGGAGCTATTGTGACTTGTCTGAGGCCTCACCCTCAGCTGCCGTCTCTCTCCCTCATTGTCTCTCTCTGCTTCTCGTCAACAGAGCTGCTCAGAGTTCAGACTGGATGTGAACAGCTTCAGCCGCCCGTCCTTGAAAGCAGACACCAATCTAAAGATTGACTTAGGCAATAAAATACAAGTGTGGCCGAAGCAGCTCGGCTTTGATCGGGTGTCTCACGGAGTTCTCGGCCTGTTTTTGTTTACCCTTCAGGTAAGGTTTCACTCACTCACACAGGATGTTACATAAGCTGAAATCCTTCCAGCAGCTCAATCTTGTGACATCAAGCCAAGAAAGTGAACAAGGGATTTTTGTGGGGAAGCTTTTCGAAGACGCTTCGAAATGGATCCACGGCCGCCAAAACACTCAAGACTGCAGTTAAATTATTCGTCCTTCAGCGGTTCAACAGTATTGTATGTTTGAGCGGAGGTGTGTGTGTGTGTGTGTGTGTGTGGATATCTGAGAGCTGCATTCATTGATATTCTCTGGCTCGTACTGGAGCTTCATCTCTGGCCTCTGCATAACTTTTCCTCCACATTGATTTGACATTCTTCCGCAGGAGCCTTTAAGTGAAACCATTCATCATCCTGTTTTTGGTGGCTCGACACAGCTCACTGTACGCACGTAATCGTTGTCATGTGCGGTGAAATGTCATCTAACATGAAAATGAACTGTCTTCTTGTAAAACAGAGAGGAAGAGATGTTCATCAGACGGGCAGAGGAGCTTCTGCTGCTGTCGATGGGCCGTGTTTCTGTGTGGGAGGACGTCGCTGCCGACAGTAATTTCACTTGTCATTACCCTCACAAATAGAACTTCCTGTTTAATCTGCATTTCCATCACAGGGTGCCTCTATAAGTAGAAAAAGACTCGGAGCTAATGGCTGGAAAAGATTGTCTTTTTATTCACTTAGAGGCTCCTCGCTCACTTCATGCTTGAGACGTTGTCTTGTGGTTTTATTGTCGCGTTCCTTCTGTATTTGCAGCCTTCGTTTGTTTAAAGTGCTTCAGATATAAATCCAGGGGATCTCACCCTCCGCTCAACCCGGCGGCTCAACTTCCCCTAAAGGCCTGTTTGAAAGAAAGTCAATGACTTTTTGCATTGATCAACTCGAGCTCAGGAAGGTTTTGTGCTTCATACAAATGAGCACCGGCAGATGAGAGAGGAGCCGCGAACGAAAACAAATCATGAGTGGAAGTTTCCTGGCCGGCAGGCAGGCGTAATCGGGAAAGTGACAAATTATGATCTCCATGTGAATTAAATGAGCCTTATGTGACTCATGCTGAGCTCTGCCTCCGTCGGCGGAGCCGGCAGCTGCTTATCTCGACTCCACCACATCCATAACGCACTCCGTATATATTAACCACAAACTGCTTATGTTTCCAGATTTATCAGGACCACGTATGCCATCTTCCAGAGTGGCTCCAACGTTCCAGCAGCTCATGTGATTAGCAATTTCTTACAGCCGCTTCGACCTCACCGTGAGGTTGCCAGGCAACCGGTGTGGACATGACAAAGAAAAAGTTTGGCACCCCGGCTCTCAATTAAATATATTACATTTGAGTTATACAGCGCCAAATCACAGCAGAAGCTGCTGCGGGCGCTTCGCATACAGAGCAGGTGGAGACTCTTCATCAACAGGCATCGTCTTTTTTTAGGACGTTAAAAAAACAAAGCAGGAAACTCATCAATGGTGTCAGAAATCCAAGACGGAGCTGTGATGAAGTGGAAAGGTGTTTCAGCCATCGGAGTACACCCCTGAAGGTACATTCCCCGTACGTGATAAGACAACATCCTGGCGCTGACTCAACCCTGCAGGCTCGTCAGGTGTTCGTGAGCAAGCTGGATTTCCTGGATTTCGATTGGCCGTCTGTGGTTTTTCCTCCCAGTGATGCGGCTTTGACTGTAGTTCTTCTGAAGTACATGACACAGCAAGACAGGAGACGACACATCTCTCCTACCTTCAGATTGTTCCTGCGTAGGACTCTTGAACTGAGATGAAGCAGCACCGGGCGACCTGGGCCTCCTCCTCCTCCTTCATGACACCTGCCTACGTCTTGTGTCTGCTTCATATCTGAACACCCAAAACCACTCTGGAAAAACCTCGTAGGAATGTGCCACCCGTTAATTACAACCCTGGAAATTTGTTTACTTTTTACAGCTCTGCCCTCTATTGTAAATGTTCTTTACGGTATCTGGCAGGATGTTTTTTATTGGCGGGATACAGGCGGCAACAAAGGGGAGTTTTGTGAGCTTTTAAACCCTCGCAGGCCGGCCTGCTCCTCTGTCATCCAGTAATGGGCTAATTAAGGAGAACAGTAACGTGTGTGAGCGCCACCCACCTTGTGTGAGACATGCCTGCTGCCTATATAAGGATGTGCCGTTCAAAGGTCATCACATTAATGACTCGGAATCAACGGTTCAAACATCGTGTTTGATGATGAGCCTTTAGAGGACAAGTTAATTCATCAAATAGCAGCGGCTGCATCTTCGTCGTTTCTCCGTACATGATGTGTGAGCTTGAGGGAACCTGCAGTCGTATCATCAGAGGGGAGGACATCATCATCTTACGTGATTTGTCTCGTGTATTTTTGGAAAGCTCAAATACTAACAGCCGTGCCTCAAAACACATTAGGTGATGATTAACTCTGGTTCCTCTCTGGGAGGAACTTCACCTCCGGCTGCCAGTGTGTGATCTCGTGCTGTGCGTTCAGTCCAGCCCCCCCCCCCCCCCCCAACACCCCCCTCATGTAATACTTCAGTGATCAAACCCTGAA
>CAAKHC010018919.1:4762-24980 GCA_901007825.1 Macroramphosus scolopax
TGAAATTAAGAACCTATTTTTTTAATCATTGTTTATCTATTCTACGAAGGACTTTTATCTGCTTCTTGCAAATAAACTCTCCATACGGCCCCTGAACGTGACATTTCTGTCATTTACCGAGTTTCGGAAGGCAGCTGATCTCTATTGTGTGTAAAAGGTGTCTGGCAGAGGAGGGTTTTTATCTGCAATGCAGCAGTTGGGCGAACTGAGGAGAGGACTCCGACTCTGCCAGGGACTTAAACACCATCTGATTGATCTGTAGCTCTCTCTGTCAGCCCCAAAGACCACTCTCTTTCTCAAAATGTTTGGCGGAAATCCAACTTGTTGGTGTGCTGTGACCCTGCATAACTGAAGAGAATAAACATCGTACTTGAAGAAATCCATATTTGTGTCATGAACTGGAACTCTATCCAACCGCAGCCCTCTTCGTCTACTTTATCTTAACCTTGACACTCACCCAGAAGAAAGGCCCCTCCATGGTTTCATCAAGCTTTCTGCTGATACCTCAAACATGTGCTCTCTCCCTCTCTCGTGTTTCATAGTATTACACACTCCCTTGCACGCTGTAAGTCTGTAGTATTGTTGTTTTTTGAATGAATCTTCGGATCAATAATATTGTAAGATTAGACACAGATGCTGCTTTACAATTCGGAGGGACTCTGAGGTTGGGAGAACAATATCTGAAAAACATCAGAGCACACAAAGTGTGTTCTCCCTTGACAAATTGGCACAAGTGCTATTTTGACTGCTATCAGCAGAGCAAGCAACGATAAAAAAAATCACACTTCAAAATAAAAGCACGATTGAAACAAACGTCATCTGACAAACAAATAATCCCAATTTAATTCAATAATTCAATGTCCCATTGACCTTTTGCATATTCTTAAGGCAACGATTTAATCTGTAGCTTTTTGTGACAAAATCTTAGCTTTTCACAGCAAAAATTACCATTTAAAAACAAACGACGTTGGACAAGCTGACTTGTACTTAAACCCTCTTGTTATGGTCTTTACATGAAATACTTCTCAGCAGTTACTGGATAGTTTAGCTCCAAACATATTTTCAGGCTAATTAGATAAGATGAAACATTGGAGCAGTCAAGAGAGAAGAATTCTCTCAGATCATTATAATGAATAAAAAACGGACCATTGGAGAGCATCTCGTCGAGTTGCCTCAGCTACGAATTTACTAGAGCAACATGGGTAATAACATTATTCTACCACATCATTATTTGCACTGATGTTTCTTTATGATTCATTAGACCCAGAGCAACAATACTAGACTCTCTGGGTTACCATGTGCTGATATGATGAAAATGTTAACCCTGTCCAATAGTGCTGAAGGCACCATGGATTGAAGCCAGCTGTGTGTCGACAGCTGAGAGACCTGAATATAATTTAATGCTGTCACTGCTCAACATAAATAAAAAGATATTTTCCTTCGAGCTGATGGTCATGTGCTGGATTTAAAGCTACATCAGCCCACGGCTATCCCTTTATGCCTCAATGGGAGGATTTTAACCTCTGAAGGGCTGCATAAAGGCCATCTGCTTGTCTCATTAGTGCCAACTTTCCTGTGTTTATGCCCCCAGAGGATAAAGGTCTGTCATGGGAGATGGCAGTGTGATATTCTTGATTTCTTTGGGCTAAGATGAAAGCTTCGGCTGTTTCGACCTCTGCAAAGCATACAAATCTTATCTGCAGAAGTCACATGCACACAGCAGCTCAGACTTTACAATCATTTCTGCAGGTCAGAAAACAATGTAAAACAGATAAACACATGCACATGTATATAAATTGCTCTGGGTCGCCGGAGGCAAAGTTTCTTGTGGAGCTAAGAGTTTAGCCAACAGATTATAAGAGAAGAGGCAGTCCTTTGGTAGGGAAAGATAATATTGGGGGCATAATACTAATCACAGGAGCTTGGCCGGCACACTATCACTTCTAGTTTTCAGCCTCAAATCTTACACCAGCAAACAGTTTTGCAGCGAGACGCTGAAGACACAAATGAGTATTTTGGAAACATGCATGTTTTAAAGTCACTTCAAAGTCTACATCTGATTGACATTGATCGTGACACCTGCTGTGGCAAGGGAAGAAAGTGTTAGTGGTAGGATGGAGGAGGAAGTTGTAATGAAATAGGAAGAAACAAAATCCAGGCCAATAGAAAATAAATTGGGAGGCCTATTGTTACCACACACAGAAACAAAAGTGATTTTGTCTATTGCCATGGAAACCCTACCAAGACCATGGCAATAGGACCAAGAATTGTACCCTCGGGTTTCACCAGGGATAAGACAGTTTTCCATTCATGGAGACTTGAACAGGTATTTAATATATATAATATATATATATATATATATATATATATAATATATATAATATCCCTGGCGTAACCCCAGGGTACCATTCTTGGTCCAATCTTTTATTGTTCCCACCTTCCCCTTCATGCCACATATTTTGCTATTTCGGGCTCTCATATCATTGTGAACTAATCCAGAGTGATTAATGCTGTTGAACGCAGCTCTTACTGAGCAGCAGCAGTCAAAATATTCCACCCACATATTTACATTTACAACACAAAGGACAGTGATCCTTGCTGAAGTGTACTTTGACTAAAAGATGCTTTCACATATGAACTCAAACCTAAACAAATATTAAAACATGATAAATGAGTTCGGCTTTGAAGAATAGGTTTGTTTAATGTTGGTCACACTGTGGCCTGGTTTCAAACTACAAGCCAGTGATGTAGATGTAGAAAAAAAAACACTGTAGTGGAGGGAGTGATGTATCTACCAGCTTTCTTACTTTGCAATCAGTTAACACGGACGCAGATCACACATCCATCCAATTTATGGTGCTACAGAGGCAGGATTGATCTAAGAAATAACTGGAAGTCACTGTGTTCTCTTCTGTCTGCACTTGGACAGTTTGAATTTGTATTTCAAACCTCACTGCACTGGGACCAACCCGATTTCAAAGCAGGAGGTTGTTCAGAGTTTGTCGCAGATTTGTTGCGTGTCATTAAATTCAGCTGAGTATATTCACTGTTCATGAATTAAGAACAATACTTTATCGTCCATATCTTCAGGAGAACCTACATTACCAACCAAACATGTAGAAGACAGTAAAAGTGATGCTTTAATACGGGATAAATTCAATATGAAACACAAAGCATGATTTTAATCAAGTGTTTGATGCCTCGGTCGGGGAGTCACAAAGAGAGATGGATGATATCGTTATGAAAACTGGGAGAGGAGAGCGGGAATCAGAGGTTGAGAGGACCTCCGGGGTGTCGACTAGCTGTTCCTTGGCAGCTGCAGGCACTGACAGAAGCTGTGTTTTCAGAGACGGCAGAAAGTGACAGATTGCAAAACACAAAGGCGGAAAAGAATAGAGGAGGAAACTGAGATAGAAACAGAGAAAAGGGAAAGTGGAGGAACCCTTTTTTATAGATAGACCATTTATCTCTGTACTGACAGCAGCATCACTGCAGTAGTGATTAGTATTGTACAATTGAAGTACTCTGTAGTCTTTTCCAGACACAATTAATCTGTCCATTTAACGTGGTTTTAGATTACATTAGACCTGAAGTGAACCATGTGAAATGTTAAAATAAATGAACACTTCCTCTGCTATCTTTGACTGAACACAAGTGCTCTGCAGTAATTGGGGGATCACATGGGTCAGATTGGCTCAGTAACAATTGGGGTAAGGGTGCAGTTACCGTTCCGACCAGCAGGGGGTGAACAGGGGCCATACACATCATGCTCCAAACCCCCCACCCGCACATATACAATCACATCCCACCTCTCTCCCATGTGACAGAGAGAATGGGAGGGAGAAGAGTGACTTCGCTAGAAGGCCAGACAATTAGTGGCTGCTGGAGGAACGCATGACACACATCCCAGCTGAGAGGAGAGCTAGACTGACAGAGGGGGCTCCGGCACCGAGAGATAGAGTGGGAGAGATGGGCTTTATGTGCACGCCAAGGCTTGGACGTCGGTGGAATGATGTGGACTTTCATTTGACACCCTACCTGCTTTGTGTTCATTACACTGTTTCGGTCTTCATTTGTCCCTGTCAACGTGAAATTAAAACCTCAATTAGTGAAATGTCACTCGAGGACTGCCGCGGGCTCACGTGTAGTTTTCTTTTTTTTTGTATTATTATGAACAATCCCTCACTGCAGATATTCAACTGTGACTATTTCACGACGCTGAGTGTGTTTTAATACACCGCCGTAAATGGATGAGTAATCTACAACGTGAATGAGAAACCATCTATGATGAAACTCCCCGTGAGACACGAAATTAGATTGTGTGTGTCTGTTTGTGTGTGTGTGTGTGTGTGTGTGTGTTATCTCAGAGAACACATTTGCTCTTTAAACCATCTTAGTGAGGTCTATTGGAGAAAGTGAGGATATTTTGGATTTCCTTCACTTTCTGAGACACCTTGAACGTGACTTATCAGGGTTAAGACTTAGTTTTAGGGTTATACTTTATTTCTATGAATTAAGCCTAGCTTCAGGTGAGCTGCCTTTTTAGAATGGAGGCTGGCTCAATAAATGTTTGTGCGTCGTGTGGGTGTGAGTGCATCTCTCCAGAAACCCGTGGCGCGCGCGTAAAAAAAAAAAAAGCACGAGCCCTGACGACAAATTAAGGCAACAAATGGTCCTCAATGAGCCTGCGGTGCTCGGGGTTTTATCACTGTATAGATGTCAATACACACACATACACACGCATGCCCGTGCGCGTCATTCCATCCTCAATTCACCTTATTTTGCATCACTCTCACTTGAGGCATCCCGCGCAAGACGAAGTGTGTGGGTAGGCCGATCTTGTGTTTGTCTGTGGGCTCAATTCTCTCAGCCAGCATCAGCGAGAAGAGGGAGGGGGATAGGGGTGAGTGAGAGTGAGAGAAAGTGAGAGAGGGAGAGAGCGAGAGAGCGAGAGAGAGAGAGAGAGAGAGAGAGAGAGAGAGAGAGTTCTGTAAGGGAGGGACAGACATTCTCCAGCCGGGGAGCAGATCCTCAGTCTGGGCGGCCACGAGCAGCAGCACCATCGCTGCCTGCCTTCAATCAGCAGCAGCACCCCCCCGTCTGCATCCCACTTTGGACCAGACACCCTGGGCTGTGACACTGTCTACGAGCAGGCGTGTGTGACTGTGACTGTGTGTGTGTGAGTGTGTGTGTGATCAGCGGTTCCCCATAACGCGAGCAAAGGGGCACATCAGAGGAGAGCGAGGAGGGGGTACAGAAGGTGGCATGGAGGAGAGGTGCGTGTGTGTGTGTGGAGGATGAGCTGCGGGACGTGGTGTCTGACGGACGCGGAGCGATGCTGTGAGCTCTGGTATTAGCAGGCAGCTGCGCACCGAGACGCTCGCTCCCCTCCTTCCCTCCCCTTCCCAGCATCGCTGCTTTGCTCCCGCGTACATTCACTGAATCCGGGGAATCGTCTCCACTGGGTTGGCTTGTGCCCGCTACCACCGGAGTCCTGCATGGGGATTTGACACAACCAGGTACGTGCAGCAGCGTTCGCCATTTGGGCGCTGGATGCCTGTTTGCATGCCGTGGGAATCTTGACAGATCGACTTCATTCTGTTTATTCTTGTTGATCCCCCCCCCCTCTCCCTCCCTCCATCCCTCCGTGGTCCTGTCAGTGAATTCATGAATTATTATTTGAGAAAGATGCGGTTAGATGGCATCATCTTTGTACGGAGCTGGGATGAAAGAATATAGGCCTAACGTAATGTGTGAATGGTAGTGGTTTGGTTGTTCATTGTAAAATCCAGATGTGATAGAAACACTGTCGATTCCACAATTGTCTCATTGGTCTCATTCTCACCTTTCCCCGTGTTGGTATTTATCATGGCACAACATGAACGCATGTGAGCGATGCTGTAGTTTCTCACTGAAGCAAACGCGACGAGACTATTTCTCGTCATGCCGGCCAAAGAAATTGTAATATTTCTTATTTATGAGTGAAGACAATCTGCTGTGTTTTGGGCTGTTTTCCTACGGCTGCAGGCTGACATTTCACTATTGAGAAAATGCACAGGTTGGGAGAAAGGGAGGCAGAATGTAGCTGAGGCTGGGCGTGGGGGCAATATGATCTGAGGATGCACACACCCTCACATGCTCAACCCCCACTGGTATGCTGCTCCTCTCTCAAAGCAGCAAATGCATGCTCAGAAGCAATCATGCACGGAGGCGTGCGTGGCAAACACGCGTGTGCATGCATGGCTGCACACACAGACATGCACAAACCCACATGTGCACTAATCCACACTCCGCATATTCCATAATCATGTGTTCTGGAGATATGACGTAACACACGAGCGTCTCTCCTCTATGTGCATCTGTTTGAAATGGTTTTGCATTGAAGTATTTTCTGATTAGTATATCCAGAATATGTGAATGACAAGCACCAACACAGCATAGTATAATTGCTTGCAGCATAACCTCAGATTGGCATAGTTGTGTTTTCATCCAGAGTGAAGAGCAGATGTACTATTGTGAGAAATAGGTTAGCATGCCTCCGACTGACAGGCATTTTAAAAGGAGAGTGTCAGAGATTGTGTGGCTCGGAGAATTAAGTGTGTCAGCGTGTTCTGCTATTCAGATGATTCTAAAAAAAAATGGGAGACATATGTCCCTGGACATGAATGCAGGGCCTGGGGCAAGCAGTGCTTCACATTTTGAGGGAGTGGGTGTGGTTGAGGTGCTCCCCTTTCTCTGGAGGTTTCTCTGCTGTGACCCAGAAATAGGAGGAGCGCTAGGACCACAGGAATTCCCAGATTTTCTTTTTTATCACAGTAGCAGGCAACTCATTTCGGACATCTGACCCCTTAAGCTAATTAATGTAAGTTATTTTACAACAGGCCACACATGTGATTGAATGGATAAGTTAAATCCATCTATACATACGGTTTAGTTAAACTGCTGGAAGGGGCAGTCCCTCTGGCATGTTATAGGACAATTGAACAAATCCTATTCAGCTAAAAGCTAATTATGTTATCCAAAAAAAAACCAATAATATATATCTCATGTAAACACTGTATATTGCTTATGAGTCATCATCCATAAAACCAGGTGCTTTTGAAAACGTATCTATACTTGGATGCTACAGTAGGAGTTGTATTATCCAGCTGCAGCGAGGATGAACAATAATGTAGATGCTGTAGACGTAGATAACTGAACATGTGATATAATTCCACATGTGCTATGTGTCATTATGGCTCAGGAGCTGCTGAGTCTGCCCACGGAGCCACGTCTTCCTGGATTCTATGGTCAATTTGATAACACACACACGCACACACACAAGTGGGAAGAGGTGATCTAGTTATCTGTCATCCTTTTCTCCTAATTCTTGCGTCATTACAGTCTAATGGGACGATACAGGCGATACCCCGTGGGCATTATCAGGTCATTTGCATATCAACTCAAGCTCTGGGAGAGGTTAGAATGCTTCATTTGTCAAACCTCAACATCCAGATGTCACAACATTGGCTCTCTAAAGACAAGAGCAGCTCCTGATTGTAATTCAACACTTATTTAACACTATTATTGACAGAATGCAGCACGGTGCCTTTTGTTTCAGGGATTCCTGCAGACACCGTCAGCAGTGGTTGTGGCTTTTCTTGTATTATGTAACACAGTAAAGTACATACAAGCGCAACAAACGTGCAAAATAATAATTGATCAAATTTCACCAGCATTCATAGTTTGATGTGTTTGGTGACGTGTGTTATGTAAGATGATGATCCATAATGATTGACTCCAATAAACAAGCACAAAAATAAAAAATAAAATAAATGTGTAATTGGCTTCATATTTCACACTCCAAACCAATAGGGGGCAACATTTCACCAGGAAGTTGTGGCGTCCACCTTTACTATAAGAAAAGGAGGAAGTGTTAACTTCATTAGAAAGAGCCAGGGGGTGAAACTCTGAATTTATCAGTCTATTTACATTCCGACAGTCACCTCCGGCCCCACCTTTGGCCAGAGACTGAAAGATTGAGATTGCTGCTGGTACGGGCCACTGCTCCTCTCACGCTGCCAGATAATGGACTGCAACAGGTCTCATGTATCACACTATTTCCACCGCTGCTGCTGGGTGAGGAGCTCCAGAGAGAGGGAGATAGTTAACACTGAGTAGCAGCGCAGCCGTCTGGTGCAGCTGAAACCCCCTCATGTCACAGGGGCCAGCTCTGGGCTAGTTTGTTAGCTTCCAGACAAATTATTCCTGCAATGCTTTGGATTAATAGACTTTTCAAAACAAGCTATCATAAATTCCAGATGAGGTTTTACGGTCTGGTGGGTTGTTTGGAACATTATGCATTAACTTTCCTTATTCGTTATTTAACTGGGCAAAGAAAACAACTATTATAGTCGAGCACTCCAAGAAAGGGAGAAGGAGTCGGCTTGCTAAATTAAGTCACGTTCTCATTGTGTTTTCTACACGTCCCTCCGCCCATTAGCGACGCTACTTCCCTTAGAAGGTCACGGGAGGCTGAAGTCTTTCACAGCTGACATTAGGTGAGAGGCAGGCGACACTCTGGACACGTGGCCAGTCAATCACAGCGCTGAAACTTACAGAGACAGACAACCGTTCAGGCTCACATTCAACCCTGCTGGTTATTTTAGCTTTGCCGATTAACTCTTAGTTTCCTGTCTTTTGATGGAAACTGATGCGGCCAGAGGGAGCCGACACAAGCACTCAGAGAACATGCACATTCTACAGTACACAGAAAAAGGTCCAGTGGATCCAAAACCCAGAACGTTATCGCTGGGAGGCAACGGTGTTTATCGCTGGTGTTTGGGTTTGTAGTACAATTCTTTTAAATTGAAATTGATATTCATAAAAAAAAATACATATTTCCTATTATCGGAAAAAATCCTTTCAAAACAGTTTTCCACAAAGTTCCGATTTTCAAAATGTGCACCAAAAAATATCATTTGTGATTTTCAATTTTTGTATTTCCTTTTTAATGCCACACAAAAACCATTACCCTGGCTCAAAGCCAATGTTTCCCAATGTCCTGCTTAGAATGCAACATGCTGTCTTTTCTCAATCTCTTGTACCGTAAAAGATACTTTTTATAATACTGAAATATTGCTGGGAGTCAAATCGGGACAGCGTGCAAGCCTCTGCTTTCCGTCAACCACAGAGGAAACATGTACAACTGTGCAGGATGTATCCCAGGCTATGTGTGCTTCACCTGTCTGTCAGCACAGCCGCTGCGAAGAGCAACAGAAGTGTTTTTGATCAGACTTGAAGACTAATCACATTTAGGGACTCCCCTGTCATCAGCCATCATGACTAACGTCAGGGCTGAGCAAAACAAGATCTCAGCTCCGTGTAACCTTATGAGACTGTAGAGTTTGATGCTAAAGTTGAAATGAAATTCATTATTTAACCCGTTTCTATAATCTGCTGTCGCCCAAATGTCTGTGATGTCATCCTCCAGCTACACTTTCATTATCATACGCTGTCCTTTTCTCATTATATTTATATCATCCCAATGTTCCGTCTTGCTCATTACATTGTGATATATTCAAGTGTAGATTATATATTCATTTATTACACACATTCTTTGTATTTCTTTCTGCACGCCGGCTACGTTGTAGAAAAGCACTGAGGGGGGAAAAAGGACTCGCCAGTTTCAGATTGACTGATTGGTAAAACTTGTTTTCCAATTATAATTAGAATGGGAAATCTCACGAGTGTAAAATATTAATTTCCCTGTCTCAGTCATTAAACTCATCCTGGTGTAACTCCATATAGTCACAACGCTTATCAATAAGCCAAGCACTGAGCCCTGAGCCTGACAAACTGCACTACTCAAGCCTGTCGTTTGCCTGGAACACACAATTGTTTCAGCTTTAAGTTTCGTTCCCTTTAAGTTGATAACATTTGCATATTCATCAAACACAGAGCAGAGTGGTATCTCTGTCCCCCTGGTGAATGCACGTCCAAAATTCATCCTTTTAGCTTTGTTTACGGTCTCAATCAACTCCTGCGGAGAATAATCTGGCTCTTTAGCTGCCAAATGCTGCACTCTGATCACCTGCTAGTCGCCATAAGTGTTTTATTTTAAGTTGCTTA
The DNA here is from genome assembly GCA_901007825.1 of Macroramphosus scolopax. Lineage (NCBI taxonomy): Eukaryota > Metazoa > Chordata > Actinopteri > Syngnathiformes > Centriscidae > Macroramphosus > Macroramphosus scolopax. Next base: position 14,873 of record CAAKHC010018919.1, read on the forward strand.
AATCTTGCAAAACATCTGCTCACTTTGACTAGAAATTATGAGTGACTGTCAATGAAGGTTGCAGCCTCGGAGCTTAACAGTCAGCTGAAACTGAAGCACCATAAAACCAAGGGGAGCTGCGGTCGGGGGAGAATTCTCTGCAGGTTCATCGCCATCGACATGAGACACCCTGACATTGCCCGTGGTCACTTGATTCACTGTTATTGTAATGCTCACTGTAATGATTATAGTAATGATTATCGATCAAAGTAGCAGTAAGATTTTAAAAGGGTTTTAGTCCCATCCATACAACTTCAGACCTTTTGAGCCCATTAGCTGCAGACCAATCAGTGTTGTTCAAGACACGAGCTTCCAACGATTTACTTTAGTGCGTTCAATATTATCTGCAAATCAGCGCAGTAGCAGAAGAAGTAGATTAGCGGTAGATTTTCATTTATCGGTCAAAGTTCTCGATCCCAACGAATAACCCTCTGGAAATACCAAGCTGCACCATGATAATGATGTAAAATGTCACACCCAGTATGCAGTAATAACAGGAGAGGAAGGGAGATGTCAATCAAGCACCATTCGTTTGGGTGGACTATAGGTGTAGAGGAGCTTTAAATATTAAACTGAATTGAATGTGAAGTCCTTGAAAAGTGATGTGTAATGGGCTAACAAAGAGCATCCAAGTGTTTAATATGGGGTTAGCAAGGCAAATAACCTGCAACTGCTCACTGATTAACTAACACTGACTGTGGCTGTACTTTGACAATACTCAAGTTTTGCAAGCATGTCAGAATGAAATTTAGAACAGAGCTCAAAGCTGTATCAATGTCAGCGCATCCATAAACAATATCTGATGCTGTTTATTAACGGGGGACGGCATTGAGATGTGTCCCAGCAGTGGCATTGTCTGCTTGTTGCTTTATGTCTTCGATGAGCTGAGTCATGAACATCGCATCCCACCCTGATTTCATTCCATGTGGTAGTCGTGAGTTTGTATTTTCTTTCATACTGACGTGACTATACTGGTACAGCTCTGAAGGAATTTGTCATACATTTGACAGAATGACATTTCATTTCTTGTTTAGTTTGTTCAGATAGTAAGTTACATCTAACTCTCTTTAGAGTTAGAGATGCAAAGATCTAACTCTCTCTCAGCTCACAACATCAGATCAGCATGCTACAAGTCCTTTCAGCTTCATCATCTGTTTTAAAAAACGTGTTAAATATAGGTGTTAAAAAAATCCTCGGTTCAAGTCAAGCCCCTGGATTCATTCCATCGTACAGTGCTGGTAGAACATCTATGTTAGTAACCCAGACTTAAGCTTGGTCCTTCATCAGAGCCCGGCTATAAACTGCGAGGCTGTGTTTCACAGCTCATTTGAATCGCCGTGGTCATGAGACTGGACACATCAAGCTCTAAATCACAGGGCTAATGTGGAGCAGCTGTCAGATTCTCTGAACAACAAACATTGCTCTTTTGATCCAGTTTGCCAGTTTCACTCCGTATAACACACACCTCTCATATCCACTGCAACCTGTGTAAACTGTACATGACCTCACTGTAACCACATCGTCGACTGCACACATGCAGTCACACCTGAGTGGTTCATGTGCAGAACCTTTCCAAGTGTACCTAATTGGGACATTGAATATGTGACAACATAGGTCATTAACTTCATTGTTCTTATTAGGAAGGAAATCATCTTCATCCTCATCTTAATAACAAATATATGGACCATGGTTGACTGACACATGATGTCTAACTATGTTTAAGATCATTTCAGATCATGGTTTAATGTTGGTACTGCCAGTGTTCCATAGAACTGCCTGACAATAGTTTAATAGCATTTAGCTATTACAATAATTTCCTTTATAGAAGCTGTTAACATCCTTGTAGCCCAGGGGGTCTATTAACCTGACACACACACGCACACGCACACACAGTCATATGGATTTCTTGGGGCTTTTTCACTCCAATTTCAATAATGATCAGTTTTTTTGTTTCCTTTGTTATAATAAATGTTCAGTTTCAGCTTTATCTGAATAATCTTCACGTAATAGCATTCAGTTAAGCCACTGTCTTGCTAAATTATATGATCATTTATTCTTTCTGTGCTCAGTATTAAAGAATGATAGAGGAACCTGTAAACAAATTGTAAGTAAATGTTCTTTTTTTTGTGTTTCCTTCACAGTTATGCTCCTTGGATGGATTCAGAAGTGTAGTGAGTCCCTTCATGGACCGTCGTTTTAGTGATTGCGAGCCTGTCTAGCACTGGTCGATCGTGCTCGCCTCACCACCACTGTATCTTCAACAAGCTTGTCCTTCACTCGACGACTGTATCCGGTTGACAGGACTGCCATCCATGGTTACTGCCCTAATCCAGACTATATCATCGTACATCGAAAAGATTTGCAAAGGAATGTTTACAAAGAAATTGGCAAACCCAATTAAGAAGAAAGAGAGAAGCGACAATAAAGAGCCAAAATTAACGACCGATTTGCAAGCACACAATCTGACTCTCTCTACCACACTGAAGACCACAGTTAAAAAGATTTCCAAATGCTCTTCAGCACGTAACATATCCCTTGAAGACGACGACGGAAAGAACGACTGTTCATCCCTGTCACCCACTTTCAGCTATCGTGTGGCTATAGCAAATGGACTCCCGAGAAACTCCCCTCTTTTGAATAATAATGATAGTATCTTTCCTGAGTTTCTCTCGATTGACGGAAGCTACTCTGACTTTGTAAGTGAGACAAAGCCTATCCGGAGACTGGATGAGCATAAGTCATACACTATGCCGGTAAGACGAAACAGGAAGAGCCTCATCAGTTTGGCTCCCTCCGATGGCAGTTCGGAGGGAGAGCGCGTGGAACGCTCCAGTTTGCACACTCTTCGGCTCGGTGCTCTACGCAAGTTAAGGAAATGGAAAAAGAGTCAAGAATGTGTCTCCTCAGACTCCGAGGTGAGCAACTGGAGGAAAACCCTTGGCATCCGGAGCAAGTCTTTGGACCGTGCTGGACGGCAGCAAAAGAGCTCGACCCTGGAGCCCGGCTCCTCCTCCACAGGTTGCATCAATCAGACGCAGGATGTCATGGAGATGATCTTCAAGGAGCTTCAGGGGATCAGCCAGATAGAGACAGAACTCTCTGAGCTGCGTGGCCATGTAAACGCCCTAAAGAGCTCAATTGATGAGATCTCCAGCAGTGTGGAAGTAGTTCAGAGTGAGATTGAGCAACTTCGCTCAGGATTTGTCCAGTCTAGAAGGGAAACACGTGATATCCATGATTACATAAAGCAAATAAGCCACCAGGCGAATAATTCAACCTTGAGGTTCGTCAATGTTCCTGAGGAAAGGTTAGAGAAAACAGAGAATCTTATATATAAAATAATAAAAGAGAAAATGGGTTTTATTGATGCACAGAAAACAATTAAAATTGAACTTGCTCATAGGTTAGGACAACAAAGAGAATGTTCTAATGCCAAGCCCCGCCCTATTATAGTTATTTTTGCAACAACGCAAGATAGGGATTTAGTCTTGAAAAAGTGCTATAAACTTAAAGGAACTGGTATTACCGTTTCCACTGATAGCTTATCTCATGATGGAAAAGAGAGAAAAGACAAAGCAATGTCTTCCTCACAAACCTATGAAAGCATGGATATAAAGATCTCAGGAAAGGATAAAGTAGTGGAGAGTGATGACTGGGACTCAATGGACAGTGACAAAGAATTGGATGAATTAAGCAGAAATAAATATGCAATGGTGGTTTCAAAGCCTGCTCACAAAAGCAAATCAGAGAAAAGGCGACCCCATGACCATAGTCGGTCAGGTGAGGAAGCAGGCTACTCAGGCACGGTTCACTATGCTGATGACGCTTATTATGACCCTGACAAGCAAGCAAAGGCTTACTACTCTGACTTGACCCAAGGTTGGCTTTCCCAAAGTGACTATTCCACCCCTAAACTGAGCCGATCTGAATCTGACTGCTCAAAACTTTGCCAGTCCTACTCAGAAGACTTCTCAGAGAGTCAGTATTTTACAAGAGCGAATGGCTGCTCCCTGCTGTCCTCCTCAGATCAGGAGCTGTGGCAAAGAAAACAAGAGGACATGGCCACATCCTGGTATGCTAGCCCCAGTCACCATGAGAATCCAGCCTATGAACACAATGAGGTTGAAACTGCCGAGACTGTTGACAGCGGGGTGAGCAATGGACTTGTCTGCATGTCTGGGGACAGAAGCCACTACAGTGGCTCCCAGCTCTCTCTGCAAGGTGACCTATCACCCTGGAAAGACTGGCATCATAATGAGCAAGGTGCTGACTCAGGTTTGGAAGCCTCCATAGAGGTTAGCAGTCCCTTTGACCCATCAACCATCCCTGGTTTTCCAGAGAACATCACTAAATGTCAAGAGGTTGATTTGCAATTTGAAGGGGATGAAGAGTTCATGATGCTTGACAGAGAATCTTCCCTACCACCTATAACCACCCACATCATTCCTCCCATCACAGAACGGGAGTCTGTTGTCAAGACATCTACTCGGCAGTCTAAAGAGGTATCTAAGGTGATCACAAAAGAGAGTCCGAAAGTAGCATCTAAAGAGACAACTAAAGCTACAACTAAATTGACGCATAAACAAGCTAAATCAACTTCAAAAAATGAAAACACCAAGATATTGGCAAAGGAAAGTCCGAAAGTGTCTGCTAAGGTTTTACCTAAGGTGTCATCAAAAGCAGCTCCAAGGGAGTCACCGAAAGACTTTCAGAAATCAGTAGTTAAAGAATCCCCTCAAGTTCTCCCCAAGGAAAATCTGAAACTAACATCTAAATATGCCACAAAGCCCACTGTTGAAGAAATATCTAAAGTGACACCTAAGGTGACTTCTAGTGAGTCTGTGAAAGTCAATAAAGTGCCCTCAAAACATAGCCCAACAGTGACTCCCAAAGAAAGTCCTAAAGAGTCACCAAAAGAAAGCCCTAAAATAACCCCAATTGAGAGCCCTGTCATAACCCCCAAAGTCTCTCCTAAAGAGTCCCCTAAAGAATCTCCTAAGGTCAGAGCTAAAGAACCCCAACAAGTGGCGCCTAAAGAGGGTCTGAAACTGGCTACTAAAGAGGTTACCAAAGAAGCTACTAAACTGCCCCCAAAAGAAATATATAAAGAAACTAGCAAAGTCAGCATTAAAGAGGGGTCTAACATCCTACCTAAAGAAGCCCCAATGGTAGCCAACAAAGAGAGTCCTAATGTGCCCCTCAAAGAGACCCCCAAACCAGCCCCAACAGAAGCCCCTAGAATTGTTGCTAAAGATGCCCCTCAAGTTGTCTCTAAAGACGTCCCTAAAGCAGTCTCTAAAGATTCCCCTAAAGCAGTCTCTAAAGAGGTCCCTAAAGTAGTCTCTAAAGATGCTCCTCAGGTAGTCTCTAAAGATGCTCCTCAGGTAGTCTCTAAAGATGCCCCTAAAGTAGTCTCTAAAGATGCCCCTAAAGTAGTCTCTAAAGATGTCCCCAAGGAAGCCACAAAAGCAGTTCCTAAGGAAAAGTTTCCTGAACTAGATGTCAATCACAGCTTTCACCAGAACCAGAATAAATCTACAACCATGTACCGCAGTCAAAGTGAGATTCGAACAGAGAAAGTTGACGAGGTGCCCAAGTCTTGGAGCAGTAGGCTCAGCATAGATCTCAGTGAGAAATCCTTTGGTTTTGGATTTGGCTCAACCCTGCAAAGAGCTAAATCGGCTCTGGAGGTTGTTTGGAAGTCTGGTCCCCCGAATCCTCCTCCTCCTCCCGAGGAGCCAACAAACACCTCTTCCACATTCATGGGGCGTTTCCGAACTTTGTCAACCTCAACTACAAACAACTCCAGCACCACATCAGACTCAGATTTCAGCACAGAACCTGCCTCACACAAGGCAGAAGAGGAGAAAACATCTGCAGAGGCAGAAGCTGGTGAACAATCAGGGGACGATGAAACCGGCTATGTTGAAGTAATGGAGCAGGTACTGGCTAATTTGGAGAACAGGACTAATGCAAATGAGACGGAGGAGCCTGAGCAGGAATGTGAGGTCTCTCAGGACTATGATGTTGATGATGACATCGAGGCCTCTGAAGACAACAATGTCTTTCAGGATTTGGAGCCCTCTCCTGATTTAGAAGGTACAGAAGACTATGAGGCGAGTAAAGAGGCAAATGTTTTAGAGTATGACTGCAGTTTGGATGAGCAGTACGATGAAGAGTACAGCGAGGACTACGAAACCCATCTGACGGAGAACACTGCTGAATATGATGCAATGGTGGAATACGTGGACGTAGAAGAACCAGACGAGACCGAGGACAATGATGTGACCGAAGAGATGGAAGAAGGAGATGAGGAATTGGAAGAGTTGGAAGATATAATAGAGGAGGCTGTTGAGGTGTCAGAGAAAGTGGGGCAACAGGAGGAAGATGAAAATAAAAATGTACCTGAAGAGAAGCCCGCAGAAGTCGTACCGAAGAAGCGTATGCGTCCCACATTCAAGGAGGCAGCTCTGAGGGCCTACCGGAAACAGATGGCTGAGCTGGAGCAGCAGATCCTGGCAGGAGGTAAGACTTTTTTAACTGCTGAGTGTTGTCAACGGTCTCACTTTGATCGTATACTTTACATTGGCAATGCATTGGAAGTTATTAAATATATATAGCAGCGGTTAATATGCCAGGATTTTTATTTGTCTCATTGTTGTAGTCTACCTCGCATGGTGATTACCATTGACATCTGCGCCCCAAGATCTGTTCTACAAAACCGATTCTCCACCAAGTTTCATGATTCAACTGGTAGTTTGATAGTTATCTAAGGCACGAAGAGCTCATAGACCAACACAAATGTAACAATGTTGTAATGGCTGAACCACGGGAGACACAGGACTCAAACACTGGGATAAGTCAGTAGCAGTCTTTACTTGATAAAGAAGGGTTCGGTTCACAGGTATCAGTCCATCAAGGCAAACAAATCCGACAGGGAACAGGCAAAAGGAAAAGTAAAAAAAAAACGAACCGATCCAAATCCAAAGGAAGCACAGAAAAAACACACAGGGAGACGCTGGGACGCTTGACACGGAGGACAAAGAGTACTGGCACAGAAGGAAGGGAGAACACAGGTGATTGGTTAACGAGGGACAGGTGAAACTAATCATAGTAATCATACAGGTGGGAAATACACAAGGCAGGAAGTGAAGTATCTGGAACGAGGGGAGAGGTGAGTAACAAAATAAAACAGGAAATGTGAGACACAAACATGACAGACAATATTAACGTAAGGGAAGGAACGATACCAATGTTTTTCTGCTGTGTTAAACAAGTAGGCCCAGGAATTGAACGTGTTCGTCTCTACACCCATCCACGATGTTTTGCGAAAATCAGCCCGGTAGTTTTGCATAACCCTGCTCTCAGAGGACAGACCGACTAACAAACCAATATCCTTCTTTAGAAAGAGGAAATAGTACTAAATCAGAAGTAATCACAAGAAGCAAGAAAGCCAGAAAAAGTTGGTGTGATGGATTACCGACCTTCGCTAATTAGGTGTTGGCAAAGGTAATCAGTGTAGTTAGAGGAAGTATAAATCACAGTCAATAACATTTCATTTATCAGGTGGGAACAAGCTAACGGCTATTTTGTATTGTTGGGAACATTAAACTTTAAACCACCTTAACGTAGTAGTTAATGATTTATAACTACTTTATAAAGTTGGATGCTGGTGTCAGTGTGGGATCTATGTTCTATATTCTCTGGTATTGGAACACTTTCACTTTAGTGTTTGTCATTGGGGTCTATTGATCTACCAGCTAGAATCGCACGTATGTTACTGATATTTTCACTATATTGGTATTAAAGCTTGAGATGCTTCATTCCCTGGAGCCATTGGAAGTGTGTGTGACCTTTCAGCACGGTAGATGAAAGGTAAAAGCTTTATTCCAATCAGTTCCACTTCGGTGTGGCACCATGGTTGTAACAGATAGGATTATAAATGACAATAGGCAGAAAGGATACTACATTTTTTTTTATATAAAACATTACAAGGATGCTTATAAAAGGAGTGTTACCAACATGTATTGAGTCATACTCTGTATTGAGACAAATTATACAACAGTATAAAACGAACTGTAATGAGTACAATGTCTCCGAATCACCTCGAGCGTAAAACATCTGGCATTTCTGCACAGCAAATTCTGTTTATTTATTCTGTGTGACCATGTGTTTATTCATGCATTGCTCTTGTTCAACGAGCAGGGAAGAGGAGTTTAGAGACAATCTGACTCACCGGCTCATTGACAGATCGACTCGCTCCTCGGTGTTGAGGTCGAGAACGTGCGACCAGTTGTCTTTTTCATACATGTTCATTTCATTTGACAGTTATTGTCCTTTTAATAGTTTTCGATGGTGGTTCACTATTGTCACATAGTGTTGTGCTGTGAGTGAACACCGATGTTTGGACTGTGATGTCGGGAGATAGTTATTGTTAGATTCCACTATAACAGTGCAAAAACATTTACAGACACGGCAGCAAAGGCAGAGATGATGAGGAGAAATGTGAGTTAGTTTTAGGCTAACTAGTTTAAAACTAACTGATCTTGCTTTATTATATTAATCCAATTGACTGATTTGATTTGTGCAAGAAATTTGTGCAACAAAAATAATATTTCATGCATTTGTTTAAAAAGATAAACCTGTGCTGTTATCTTAAATATTTTCAATTTCCAATACCTGACTTTAAAGAACTCTGACAATCTGCCCTGCTTTAATAAATCGATGAATGTTGCTTTGCCACAAACTACTTGGCTTTTTTTTTTTTTTTTTTACACATCTCTGCCACCTGATCGGACGGAGTTAATGAAAACACATCCAATATACATTCTGCTCTCTTCTACACCGGGAACAGAAATCTATTATACTACTGATGGAGAACTAGCCCATAAGTGGAAGCACACATACTCTGCACTTCCCCTCATTAGCTTTATGCCTTCATCTCTTGTCACTAATGTGTGCTCATCATGCGCATGCTCTGAAGCGTGCTGGCTGGTCTGTGTGCGAGCTGTGAGGGGAGTCTCAGCAGTACTGCCACTTCTGCCAGGCTTGTCTTCAACTGGCTACAGCAGTCTGTATTCAGATGCTAATTCACAATCCCAAGGGCATTCTGTAACCAGGTCAGCCTTGCTTGGAATATTTATAGTGGTCTCCTGCTCGTGAAGTTTGCCGCTTGCTCCTGGGGGAGCAAAGGAGGTAGACCCTCTTTATGCTTAGTGCATCATTTCTGGAGACAGTGTGGGTATGAAAAATGCAGAGCGAGGGAGTAAAGAGTGTTTTAGTTTAGGTTGACACCATCCAATTAAATCAGGTTGCTTCAACATTGCTTCTTTTTTTATCTCCGATTGCTGTAAGCAGGGAGACACACTCTTTACACACAACATGGAGGAGCGATGTCTCTAGATTGCGATATGTTACCCCTGGCTTTCAGATAGACACTTCAAAAACTCTTCCCTGATTGTAGTGTCATCACATCATCCTCTTTATCATCAAGCCGCATGTGCATTTCCCCCCCCAAACACTCGCTGGAATGATTGCATAACACACAGTTACCTTATCTCTGCAATTCAAATTTCTCTCTCTACAACCAAACGTGTGTTTTTCTTTGATTGTAAATGGGAATTATAAACCCATTATATACCCCATTGCTCTATTCCTGGTTCACGCCAAGAGGGTTTCTATTTTTGTGCTAAAAGAGTAAATAAACCCGATGACATCAGCCCGCCACGAATGTTTAGTCATAGTTGGATGGTGGTTGCACGTTTTCTAGATATGTGTAAGAACGCCAGGCTGTGACGGTGAGGTAGCCACGCCCTAAAGCATATCCTGCTTATCATGAATTTGAATCTCTGGTGACTGAGGCCTCAAATTAAAGACGTTAATTCTCACCCCTTCTCTGCCCAATGCTACACAGCTTGTTGTTCTCACTTATCGAGCATGTTGCTTTTAAACAGTGAACAAACCTGCTTGCTGTTTCCATTTAAAAATGATCCCCTCTCAATCATCTTCCCCTTCATTCTGGTTGAAATGTGCTGCACTGTGAGTGAACACACCACGTGAAAGAGTGAAT
>CAAKHC010018919.1:31451-45932 GCA_901007825.1 Macroramphosus scolopax
CTACCCACCCCCCCATTTGCTGTGTGATTGCTTCAGGGCAGCAACAGCGTTTGATTGGAATGGCAGCAGGGCTCGACCACCGAATGGTGGAAAGCAAAAAAACATAAACAAAACCAAAAAAAAAAAAGAAGGTGGAAATCAATTCACAAAGCTTTGAACGCTGTATCATAAGTGAAGAGATATTATCTGGACACGGGGGTCGTATTGTATTGCCTGCAGCAACCTCAGCACTGCTGGTGCATGTTGATACACTTACATCAACACTCACAGTTCATGTAGAGGTCCCTCCTACATTCTCCATGGCTTCCATGGATCTTTACCATAGCTGGGCTGAACAGACAGGAGGGTCGTGGTAAAGACTGATCCAATATTGTCAGCTGTCCATGTCTGCATTTTAAATGGGATACATGTCTATCAATCTCCAGATATTAATACAATATAGACAATATACATGTGTGTGTATGTGTGTGTCTATGTGTTTGTGTGTTTTCATGTTTCTAAGACTTCCTTTAGTGTGTGGGCGTGTCCTGTTTTATGTCTCGTGAACGTCTGAGCGGTGTGTGTTTTCAGTGCGTGTGCAGTACAGCTGGCTTCACTCATTCATGAGTGCGTGTGTCTCGTGTTTTCGTTTTCTCTCTTGTTTGTGACCAAAAAAAAAAAAAAATGTGCAGAGCAGACAGCAGAAAATATGATCAACAGCTTCATACAAGCGGAGGACTGACTATAAACGTAAAGCATGACCGCAATCTATTAACTTCCAAATGCATGAATGGATAAAGAATCATGCAGCGGCTGAACAATCTCCTTTTTGATGAGTAGTTATCGTTCAAGAGCTCTATGCCCTGACCAGCAGTCCTGCATGGCAGTTGAGGCACCTCTGCGCTCAGTATGGATAAATACAATTACTCTGCTGCTAGTGCTTCCAGTAATAACCCCCCCGCTCCGTGTCTAATTCAGTTCCTGTGTTTCTTTCATTCTCAATTCAACGACCACCTGGAAATCACAGGCTTTGGTAAGCTGACTGTCTATCTGTGTTTGTGCACGAGTTAATAACTCTTAGCCAAAGTTCTATCACAAGCTGGACGTCATGCATGGTTGTATTTTCTGCAAGCCTCCATTGTCAAACTGGAGGAAAGTAAAATAGGTCAATGGAATTGTCCCCTTTCATCACTTCTCTCCTGCCTCCTCTTCTTCTTCTCTCAGACCCTCACTGCTCGAAAGGCAGGCATCTCGTTCGCTCTGGTGAACCGGTCCACCCTGAATAATGACGACCTGGTGAGTACTAACATGCCCGCGTCGCCTTCAAATCATTGTCTAGTTATGGAGTGAGGTCCTGGTGGGTACTGTGGGGTTCTGCAGGGACATTTAAGGCCGGGCTCATCATTTTTCAAGGCGGTGCTTTGGAGAGGAGGGCGCTGGAACGTTGTCAAACTTTTACAACCGCGCTGTTTAGTGCAACCGTTGTTCTTCAGGGTCCAGGATGGAACATTAGATGGACTGCAGTCGTTACTGGCCTTATTCTCTGGACGTTCACACAGCGTTTTATCATGTCAAGACATTAAGAGATGATCCCCTCATGCGGCGCGGACGATGTCCAGTGATTCTTAATAATCACCGTAGATTTGTGGAACGCTGAGCAAGAAAGGCAGAAAGTGTCAGTCAATAGCAGGAGACACTTCTGTTTTGACCTCCAAAGCTCTCTCTGTATTAATTGATTGCAATTCTTCCCTCCCAGAGGGAGGACGGCTTTATAGGAGGCCAGCAGCAGGAGAGCAGCACTCCCTCAGTAAGACAAACAGGCAGACAATTTCATTTCTGCTGATGTGCAACACAGGGTGTCAAGATTAATCCAATAGATCCTGTGTATCATGCGCAATTGTTTCATCTTCCGAGCGGGAGACGTGGAGCCCTTATTTGTGTATATATTCATATCACTCTCCTGTTTTTGCACCCTTGAGCACATTCGCTGTGACATGGTCTTGGTTTCCCTCTAATAGCCGTGGATGTGATTAAAGGGGCTTTAGGGATGAACAGTTGATGTCACAGATGAGGGGGAAATGACTTCAGAGATGCGTTGTGTGTGTTAATTCCAGTAAGCAGTAATCTGATTCTTGTGCAAATTTATACAGTGCAGAAGGAGGCGGCACTATTGGGGTAGATGTTCACTAGGGCAATAAAAGAGGTTCACAATTTGTGGCCGAGCTGAGTTTTTTGTGCAAAGCTGCAGATCGTGTGGACTTGGTAAGTAGGCCGAGCAGATGTCAGAGCATTATCTGCTGCATTAAGTCCAGGAGAGTGCTTCCCTTTGAGGACTGCATGAGTACTCAATAAACAACCATATGATGTTTAAAATTGCGGATGGGAGGAGAAGAGAAAGTGTGTGTGAGAGAAAACGAAGTGAATGAGAGAACGAATGGGGAAAAAAGAGCAAAGAGGAGGACGACTCGCCATCATGACCCTGTGGCGCAGATGTCACTGATCAATCATCCACGTTGAACGAATCTGCCCTCGCCCCTCCCCGGAGAGACGTTTGAATCTATTTAGAATCCGTCCTTCTACCACATCCTCTGAGCACCACCTCTGTTTGCTTTACACATCAAACGGTTTCAGTCTAATTAAACCTGATTTCTGCAAGCATCATATCTGACATATAGAAGTCCTCTTTCTCCGTCTGCGTCATAAATCACATGCATCTGCTTTTTAGAGCAGAAAGGAACATCATGTGTGGGCCGGCTAATGGCCCGTGTGTCCGCTTCATGTTCCGAGCTGCATGTGATATGAGCACCAGAGATTCTCAATCGCGGCTGTCAACATAAACAGGGGGGCTCGTCTGACACGATGCGAGTGACTCGGTTGTTCGGAGGAAGGAAGGAAGGAAGGAGCCACAGAGTGACACGGGTCAAAGAGGCTCTGGAAATAGGATGCGATGTGTTGCTTTACGTCAGTTCGGATAGCATCAGGCCAGATGTGAGCAGGGAAATGCAGGATATACGGTGGAGTTAAAAGTAGTTGAAATATCACACGTTGTTAAAATCTGGTTTAAAGTGAAGATGTGGAGGGCTGGAGGAGGGTGATAAGCACGGGGGTGCCGCTGAAGAGTTTGACAAGGACAATAGGTGGCGAAATTGGAAAGGAGGAGGAGAAATTAGATTCTTCTCTTGTCATGTTGCTCCGAGGCAGAGACTGTCAATCAAACATCCCGGTGTCTTGCACATCACCGGGGGTGCATCACAGGCTAACACATGGAGCTCACACACCGAGCGCTCTTCACACATCTGCTGCACGGTACGACACGCAGGGGAAACCGGTCAAACGGAGCGAAGAGGCAATAAAAAACTCGCTTAGCAAAAGTCTAGTTGGGCAGGTCAAATCGAGGCTGTGACAAAACCTTCGACAGCTGCTTCATCTCGCGGTCCTCAGATTAAAAAAGAGAAATCTCTCAGTCTCCCTCTGTGTTTCATTAAAGGTCCGCCAGGGTTCAGCGGCCTCGCTTTTGCATCGGCGGCGCTAAGTCTCATCTTGTTAGATAGCCTTGTTTTCCTGTCATCTGGCGTCATTTAATCATCTGTGCAAAGTGTGTGTGCGTCCGCTCGGTGTCTCGGTTGTGTGTCCGAGCGGTGGAAGTGCAGGGCTGTTGTTCAGGTGTTCTCAACACGTTGTCAAATAGGAGAGGAGCCGAGAGCGGAGGGAGGGGGGAGGAGGAGTGGAAGGGGTGAGGAGAAGCAGAGAGCACCTCTTGAGGATTTATTTAACCACCATCCATCTTCTCTTCCTCTGTCACTCTCCCTCTCTCCTCCGCTCCCCGTCTCAATCTGGATAATTCTCACTTATTTACAGCGTCCATTGATTCTCTCTCGTAGAATTGGCATGTCCAGTCCTTGTAGATGGCAGCGCCGCTGCAGTAAAGCATCGAATTGGAAGAGGCTTCGGCTGCTCAGCAATCAGTGCAGACGGGCCTCTTGTCAGCTGAAGTATTTGGTCTGACGATGCTTCAGTTGTACCAACGACTAAACGTGAAGAAAGCCTGCAGGCTAAAAAACGTCTGTTAATATAAGCTTAATGAGATGCAGCGCTGATTTACATTTATGATAAATTAATCAACAAAACTTCCTAAAGTAATCTCTTGGAATAATGTAATCTGTTAGGTCTCCTTCTCTGAGATGTAAAAACCCTGGAGAAACGCTGCAGTAACGATGAATGACGGCCAATTTATATAATTATGAAGATTTAAAATGTGTTTTAAATTTGATCTGCATCTCAGATGGTGCAGCTGGGAGGGCGCACGGCTCCGCCAATACCAATGAGACGCTCTATCATCTGCATATCTGCAGTCGAATCTCTCATATGTGTCTGCATACTATAAAAAAAAATGTTCAACGACGGCCTCGCGGTGCTGCGTTGCTGCACACCTCCATCACGTTTCATGCATCCTGCTGACAGACAGACCCAATGAAAATACTACAACTCGGAGGGACCGGCATCCCGAGAGAGAACGACGAGATAAGAAACAGATGTCATCCAGCAGTGAAGTCGATATATCATGAGAACGTCGATGTGAGGAGACAGGTCGGGGTCGGGGGAAGGTCGACAAAACAACAGACTTTGGGAGTTGCCAGCCTTGAGCTTGTACTCCTGTTGTGACGGATGTTCCAGCGGGAGACTGTTTGTTTCTCCCTTTTCCTCAAACACATGTCAAGACAGCCTCGACGATCCCCTGCACTTAATAAAAATCCGGATTTCTTTCCCAAACGTGAAGATGTGTTCTGGAAACGGAGGGTCTGATATTACACATGGTTGGTTTGTTGTTCTCCCGACTACTGAAGCTGACTCAGGTTTGACTGGACCTGCTATAACTGGCTGTACCTGCTGTCTGGATATGAGGAGATCCCTCAGCAGTTGCAAGTGTATTTTCTTTTATTTCAGCACTAATCTCAGGGCAATTTGAGCTCAGATTTATTTTTATTAACTTCTGCAGCTGCTCTGAAATTGTGTTTTTCTGTAGCCCATAGCAGAGTTGAGGTAAACAGCATGAGCCTCTTCTATGTTTCGCACCGCTTCATCTCCCCTCTCTCATCTCTCTCCCTCTGTAGTATATCACTTCTTACGCTCTCTCTCGTCCTTTCAGAAACTGCACGTGTTCAAAAAGACTCTCCAGGCCTTGATCTACCCGATCTCTTCCACAACACCCCATAACTTCGAGGTGTGGACGGCCACGGCGCCCACCTATTGCCATGAGTGTGAGGGGCTCCTGTGGGGCATCGCCCGCCAGGGCATGCGCTGCTCCGAGTGCGGCGTCAAATGCCACGAGAAGTGCCAGGACCTGCTCAACGCAGATTGTTTACAAAGTAAGGATGTGCATTCATACATCGACGCTCTGACAGTCGTTGGCTGAGTTGCCCCCCCCTTCTGTGTTTGTACTCTTTTCAGTATGTTGTTTTTCCTTCATTTCTATAAATACTACAGTTCACACGAACGCCGTCGGTGGATTAGTGAAACACACGACCCACATTTCATAGCTACAAGTGCATCGCTCGGTCCCTGGCACTCATTACCGTCTCCGATCAGCGTTTCAATCGGGCGCCCCCCGTTTGTAACAGCGTGGCTAATAGAAACAATGTGACATGCAGGCCTCGGGGTGATCCCCGCAACATCCACTTGCACTCTTAAGTGGATTAGCTACAACCCCGGTCGCAACAAACTCGATGTTTTGTAACACGTTTATAGTAACTGCGACTCGTCTTTATCGCGTTTAAATCTGCACTCATTAGCGCGCCGCGGATACAAGATGATGCTGTGATATCTGTATCTAGATGTGTTTCTGTATGTAAACCAACAGGCAGAGATGCAGCAATGAACGCTAGCTAACCTAAACACGTTGTTCTTCCTCGATGCTCCCTTCAGGGGCCGTGGAAAAGAGCTCCAAGCACGGAGCGGAGGACAAGACCCAGAACATCATCATGGCGATGAAGGAGCGCATGAAGATAAGGGAGAAGAACCGTCCCGAGGTGTTCGAGGTGATCCAGGAGATGTTCGACGTCTCTAAAGAGGACTTCACCAGCCACCTGAAGACGGCCAAGCAGGCTGTGCTGGACGGGACCTCCAAGTGGTCGGCCAAGATCAGCATCACAGGTGAGCCTGGTGGTGATTTATCACACCATGAGAGCCTCTTCCAGTTATGATGTGGTGTCCTTTTATTGGCTTCTCCTCACACCCTCGTCATCAATCAGGTCAATGATGACAGAGTGATGCCCTGGTTCTAAGCCTGTGACCCTTGACCTTTTAGAAATGCCCTATAAACCTTTGCAGGATCAACAAAATTGCCGATACAAGTCAGGCTCATCTCCAATGAAAAAACGCTGCTCTTCTAATTTGTATTTACTTGTAATTAACCTCCAGATCTTTGTCATTAACATCTGCCAAAATCAATACTGGACACTAAAAAAACACAAATGGATATTGTTACGATAGTTCGGGGACGAGACGTTAGCTGATGACGCTTAACGACGCCATCACGAGGAGTCTTTAGAAGCAGATCCGCTGCGCTCGACTCGTTCGCTGCGTTGAATCGGAACTGCGGCGACATGCAGCTCTAATAGAACAATAAAACACGGCGGTGCGAGAGCTCTTCAGGTCTGAGAGTTTATTCTGCAAACTGACAGAGAGACTAATCGGTGAGATGGATTCACTGACATCCAGTCTTCCGGAGCTCCGTTGGTTTATTGGGTTATATAACGGTTCTGCAGTTAAACCACTGGGTTGGTTCTTTCTGTGGTGGTAAAGGGGATTTAATTAAATGTTTTTCCTTTACTCACCTTTCCTCCCTGGTGAGCAGAACCCGTGTTTGAGGCTGATTTACGGGGCTACTCTCATCATTCACCGAGGAAACAACAATTCCTGAACCTCGATGATTACGAGGCATTTCTTCTGTTTCATCCCTTCGCCCGGGACACACCGTTACCTAATGACCCGGGTTTAATTTTCTACAGATAGTTAACAGGCTACAGAAAGAAGGTCAGCGAGGTTGTCCTCAATCCTGGACTCCAATCCGTCTCCGTGGTAACTATGTCAGGCCCCCCCCCGCTCACTTACTGCCTGGCTTGCATTTCCGGCAATGCCAATACACCAGAGAGAAACAGGAAGAGAGACAAATAGAGAGGTTGGGGGTTGGAGAACTAGCGATGGAGAGGAAGAGGAAGAGGAGTAAAGAGGAAAAATGGGGTGCGAGAGCATTGGAGGAACCCGGGCTTTCCTCTGTCGATATCCCGAGGGCCTGTTAAAGATCCCTTTATAGAATACATACATCCTCCCTGTGTCCTTATCTATTCCAAGATATAACACAACTCTTCTTCATTGAGCGCTCTAATGACGAGCTGGTCGACTGTAACTGCTCCTCCTAACACTTCGGGAAGTGAACTCGTTTGTCGTCATTAAGGTGATGAAACAGCTTGTCAGACTTTCAGTTTTGTTAAGTTAGAAAAACACGTCTCCCACAGCCTGTGAGATGTCAGGGAGGTGGTTTCAAGCTCCGTCGGACGCTCAGCACTCTATTCCAACCTGACCCATTAATACGTTCGTTACTCCCTCAGACCTCCTCCTTTACAGCAGGAGGTATTTGATTTTGAGTGCTCCGGGAGCACACAGGCCATGGCTCTTCAAACCTTTATATCTTCCCCTCCGTCTCATGTCAGCATTGAGCTGAAGGATATATATGTACCCTGAATTATTTAGCTGGTTTCTTTTGCATTTTTAATGTCCCAGTTTCCTTTTCCTCCTTTATGGTGGTGTGAAATACTTCTGTCTCTCCTTCCCTGAGCCCTGCCTGGATGCGGTCCCTCGTGGAAGCCGGGTCTTAGGTCACCATGGGAGAGATGCACCGATAGGAGCGCTCGCAGTCCGGAGATGAAGGAAGAAATACATCATAGATATTCTTAACAATGAGGACGACATAGATGGAAAATATCTCTGAACCAAAGCTGCTTTGTTGTCTCAGCTTTTTGGCAAGCGCACAATGTTTTTGGCAGGCGGCAAATCCAATGACAAGGCCTTGATTTTTAGGTTGAGGCAGAGAATCAAAGGAAAGAAATACAGGTAGCTGACTGGTGAGCACTGCTGTCGAAGAGAGGAACATTTAGGACTGGGAGTGAGGAACTCCGGTAAACACATCAGAGTTTCAACTTAACAACAAGCCATCCTTAGTAAAAATGTTGCATTCAATGACCTTTGCATCATTTCAAATGCAGCTGCCTGCAAGTGTGTGTGCAGCTGAGCATCGAGTCTATAACAGTGTAATTTTAAAACACCTCCAACACTCGTCAGTTACTTGTTGGTCGTCATACTGACATGAGTTCTTCCACCCTTCTTTCTCCCCACCTCCAGTCATGAGTGCCCAAGGGCTGCAGGCCAAGGATAAAACGGGCTCCAGCGATCCGTACGTCACCGTCCAGGTGGGCAAGACCAAGCGCAGGACAAAGACCATCTTCGGCAACCTCAACCCGGTCTGGGACGAGAAGTTCTACTTGTAAGTGTCTGCTATCGGTTCAATTTGTATCCGTCCAGATAATCCCCACCTAGATTAACAGATTTTCCTGTGCAAACCTGTTTTTTTTAAAACTCTGTCACTTAGTATTCTGGAGATTCTAATTTGCTCCAACATGTGACCCACCGGCTGCACTGCAGAAGCCTTTGAAACTGCTGACTTTGCTAAACGCAGCTTTACAATATCATCCATCAGGATAAGCGCCGGAGTTCCGACCCCCCCCCCCCGACGTTTTAAACAACAAAATAAATCCATTACTGGTTTAGCAGTATGCGACTTGGACTGGCTCCTTCATTGTGCTTCCCATCCGTCTCTCTGCTTGTCTCTTGTCTGTTACGGTGCTGCAGCGAGGTGCACCTCCAGTCAACGAGGCAATTAGTTTCTGACACCACCGTCAGTCCGGAGCTTTTATTAGGAACTAAATACTGTCTGCGATACCTGGAAGAATAATACTCATGAGTAGAAGTTTTCTTCTTATTGTTCATCTTAATTCACATTATATAATGCGGCTAAAGCAGGAATGTTAGTAAATCAGCCGTATTGATCTATAAATTATTTTTACAGCGTCTTTTGTCAACAGATGCTTTATACAGCGTGAAGCTACTTCTTCAGTACATTAAAGCCTTGCAGCGTCTGAAGGCAGCAAGATGTTGATAAATCTGAGTGCCTGCTGCAGCCATGCTCAGGCATCCACCGTGTTTACCTTCATTAAATCACCTGCAGATGACAACAGGCTTCTACAAAATCCCCCCACACACACACACGCATACATCAGACTGTTTATGTGGGAGACGTCGGATTATAAGGCTCATTAATCCCGCGCATCATTACCTCATTTTCCAAATTCCTATCGTAGGAAAAGTGTCATCTTTTCAGATGCAGCATGATGCATCTGTTACTTAATTGCCGCGAGACGCAGCCGAGCGACGGCTGAAATCACATCGATCGACGCGATCAAACAGCCTCGCCGATTCCGTACTGTACTAATAAAAACACCGTTTGCACGCTGTCTGCCTCCCCCGGCAGGTTTATGGTGATGTGTGCTCACATTGTGATGCTCCTCCTGCAGAGAGCCATCCCTGCCATGCTTCACTGTGTTTAGCACATCTTTTTCAGAGCTATGAAACCAGCAATAGTCACCTTCACGCAGCTCCTTTTGCACTTTCTGCTGAGATGAACTGAAACAGTGGGTGCAGCTGGGTGTTTCCAGTCAGTCTGTGTGCCGGTGAATGAGGTTGGTTAATTAAAAAAAAAAAAAGGGTCTTTTATTTAACCGGCATAAGCATATTATTACCTCTGCCAAGGAGTTTACACGCTCGGTTCGTACTGTTTGTTCGTTTGTGTGTCAGAGGGGATTATGAAAAAAAAAAAAAAAATTTGGATGGATTTTTCATGAATATTTCTCTGGGGATGCATCTTGGCCCACGGAAGAACCCTTTAAATTTTTGAAAGTAATCCAGATCGGGATGCGAGAGTTTTTTAAGAGGATTTTTCATCATTTTGGAGTTTTATAATTTGAAGTCATATTAAATAATTTCTCCGGAAATACTAATAATTCTATATTTCTCAGGGAATATGACGAGTTCACCACCTTTGGGAAGATATTCAGGCACATTAAGGGAGTTCCGGCTGATGATTTGCATATAATAGAAGGTTGGACCATTGTCAGCACCCTCTGAGTGCATGTCTGGTTGTTATATATTTTTGATCTCACATCTTTAAACTGACGTCCTGTCAGTCAAAGTACTGATTTCAGAATATGATGAAATCAATGATGTAATTACATCGTCTGGTGCAGGTCTGCTTTCCAACATGTCGAGGCGGTGTTCAGTTTTTACAACACACATCTGGAATAAACTCCCAAAACTCTCAGCTGCTTTAAATCTCTCCCTCAGGATGATTTTACGTGTTCCTTTATAATGCTTTTAATGTTAATATCCAAACCATTAGAACTTGCCTGAGATGTGCTATCAAAATAAACCTGCCTTGTCTTGCCGATTCTTTTTTATCTGTGATCCCTCCGTCTGTAAATTGGGGCACTGGGGAGCAACTGTTAAAGGATCAGGGGGATTTTGTCACGTCGACTTAAATCACGTTGATGACATTTTGCATTCAGGCGAGCTCTGACTTTTTCCAGTATCATCGCTCTGGAGGTTTCCAGCTATAATTGTATTATATTTTATTACAGATAGACATTAGTGTTTAGAGTGATAGTTTGAACAATGCTCAATAATAACTAAACACACGTAATACTGGCTGTAAATGTGTGTTTGTCCTACGCCAGCTACAGACGGGCTGCAACACCTGTAATGAGACTCCAGTGGTGGCTCTAATGAAACGACCATTACTACAGGGATGTAGATTAATAGAGCGGTACATTACTGTGCGCTTGGCAGAGAGCAGAGTCCCCGACTAGTGCTGAAGCAGCATCCAGTGCTTCCCCAAGAAAGGGATTAGTTCCAAAAAAAAAAAAAAGGACTGCAGATTCTTTTTCTCTGGCTTTTGCACCCAAGATGCCATTAAAACAAGATCTAATCTGTAGGTTTTAATTCCAGAGGCGAACACTCCGACTCCAGCTGAAGCTAAGTGGCTCGGAAACACCTCTGTTCTATTATTGTGAAACGTGAGGAGGACCGAGCCGATCCAGTGTTCACCAATAAATAATCCCTCCAATGCAGCAGTCGTTCTTGTGAAACATTCGGGTCTTCTCGAAAGGATCTTCGAGTGCATCGAGAGGGAGTGAAGACGCAGACATGCGGAGGAAAGGTCACGCAATGTCTTTGGGTGATTCTTCCTGCCTGGCAGCGAGTCTCTTTTTCCACACACAAACATGAGGCATGCCCACTCAGTCTTCTGGTTACACACACACACACACACACACACTCTCCTTTGAATCCAGGCCAGAATGCTTCTCCTCGTGCAACACAGACAGTGTCTGCGTTGTCTGAACTTGTATTTATCTCGATCCGTGCCGTCCCGCTCCGCTCCGCCGATCACCCCGACCTGATGAGCTGCCACCGACTGTGCTGTTCTTGTACATCATGTCTTGATTGTTTTCTCACCCCCGGTGTAATTATCTTCCAAATTACAGTGAATGTCACAACGCCACCGACCGCATCAAGGTGCGCGTGTGGGACGAGGACGACGACATCAAGTCGCGGGTGAAGCAGCATTTCAAGCGCGAGTCGGACGACTTCCTGGGCCAGACCATCATCGAGGTTCGCACCCTCAGCGGGGAAATGGACGTGTGGTACAATCTGGGTATGTTGCTCCTTCTATTGTTTATTATGACTGAGATACTGACTGCTTGACAACAACGGTGTTATTCAAACATCTGGATCAGATGAAATGTGATGCTGCTGTGGTTTCCATTAGCATTCATTCACCACAAACGCTGTTCCTGTTTGGAGTGTTTCACTCTTCCAGCATTCACACGTGACTCCTTTCATCAGGCTGCAGGAGGTTGAACGGCGGCCTCATGTTTGTTCAAGTATTATGACTAGCCGGTGCCGTCTTTGTTTGCCTCTCCAGCTAAAAGGAAGCAATTTGTGGTAATAGTGACCCCATGCCCACTGATGTTGTTCTCTGCCTTTTTTAAATATCCGTGATTAATTTTTAAACAGGTCTTAGCCGGTGTGGGTGTCCTCCCACTCCAGCTGCTCTCCTGTATAAGCCTCTTCAGCTCCTCTTCAATCTGGGGTTTTTTTTTTGTGCGTTTGCAGTGCTAGTTACCGTCGCTTTGTCTCGTTATTGTTTTTCACTCGTCTGTCTCTTGACTTAATGACGGTAGAGGACAACTGCACATGAATTATATATGAAAGCTCAGACGAGGGTGTATAAAGTCTGTACTGAACTCCGGTTCTGTGGAGTCATTGCTGCAGCTCTCAGACCTGCAGCGGGAAATAGTTGTTTGCAGCACTGAACTCTTTACTCAGGCATTCCTCTTGTGCTTGTTCTAGGTTTCCTCTTGTTTATTAAATGGAATAAAACCATTCAAGATTATTCTTTTCAAGGTTCAATCAATGGATCATTCCTTGTTTCCATTTCCTCCCAGTTCTGATGACTAAATCTGAATTTGTTTGAATTGACAAATTGAATTTAATTGACAATTAAAATTTAAATTATTTCACATTACATGATTCTTACTGTTTGCGTGTTACAGATAAGAGGACGGACAAATCCGCCGTCTCTGGTGCCATCAGACTCAAGATCAGTGTGGAGATGAAAGGGGAGGAAAACGTGGTTCCACCGCACGGCCAGTACACCTGTTTACATGAGGTAACACTCAATCACCGTTTATCTCATGAGTTAGTGTAGTTAGAGACAACAAAGACGTTGAAGACGTCTCCGGCAGTGATGGAGTCATAATGCACCAACATCTACCAACCACCTGCACCTTGTGTCCCTCCCTCGTCCCTTCTCATCTCTCCCAGAACCTGTTCCACTACCTGACCGAGCTGAAGAACAGCGGGGTGGTGAAGATCCCGCGGGTGAAAGGGGACGAAGCGTGGAAGGTCTACTACGACGACGTGTCTCAGGAGATCGTCGACGAGTTCGCCATGAGATACGGAGTGGAGTCCATCTATCAGGCGATGACGTGAGTACCACCCTGATCTATGGCCTTCTGCCTCACCCATATGTCACTGTCTGGTTTGAGAGAGAGAGAAGGAGAGCAGGAGAAGGAAAACAGAAGCAGAAGAGGAGCAGTAAAGATGTCGCCCCAGCAGAATTAGAGCTCACAGAACCATTGAGCCCCTCAGGCTGATTGATTAATTGCTGGTCTCCTGGAAAAACGTCTTACCTAACCATTGACAGTGGACACACATAAACACTCTGTTTCATCCTTGACCCTGTCCGTCCATACGTCTCTTAGTCTGTTGCATCCACACACACAACAACAGAGCCGCAGGCGAAGACATTCCACCTGTAATTAAAATCATTAGGTATTGATCAGGTTCATGCGATGCTCTGCTGTATTGTGTCGTGTCGGTTTACTCTTTTTGAAAAAGTCTTTGCACGAATAATTTTGCACCCTGTTTGGAATTTTTATTGTGTGTTTCTGAGTCATTGGATTGTTGTGATGATGCGAACTCCTTCGTGACAGACTGTCGTGTCAGAGTGATCGTTTAACGCTACTTGTGAGAGAATAATAGCTCGTTTATGTGCAGACATTGTTGTGTCCTTGTTTCTTAACTTTTTCTGTTATTCTTCTGGCATGCACGGATATACGTTCTGCTCTATGGTTGTATAACGTGTGAGGTTACATGAGGCTTATTGCAAGAGTAAAACTTTGAACAAAGCTTGGTGGGCAGTCTGTGTCCAAGAGGGGAAAGGAAATGAATCTGTAGGAGTCTCTGATATTTATTAGTGTTTTATTAAATGCACATGTTGGTTCAGACCTGAGATCTCCCTGGTGGAAATCCATTGCAGCGACGAAGAATGTTACATAACCTGCATGCGGTGTCACCTGAGGACAAACAAATACGTGCAATTCTGAACTCTCTGTTTACAAATCTGTGCATGCAAATGTGAACTTGGTGGTACAGAAAGTGCACTGATGATAAAACACATATACAGTGTAACAGGTGGATTTGCCAGGGTTAGCAATTAGCAGTTAGCACTGCGTCCTCTTCATGTCGCAGCACCTGAGGTCACTTCTATTAAATTTATTAACGTACAAAATATTGCAATAGAAGATATCTTGGCATTATATCTGGAGTAGATGTGGCCAGAACTCTTTACTCTGGATCGATAAGAACAGTCTGACGTCCGCCTGGCTGTGGCTCAGGAGGTGTTGTTGAAGATTCTTAGAGCGAACTGAAGCCTCCACCCTCAGTGTGTGAATGAGTTATCAGGTTGACATATTGCATAGCAGCTACCGCCAAAAGTGAATGAGTGTGTGTGTGTGTGTGTGTGTGTGAGGGGGTGAATCTGAAGCGTTTTTA
>CAAKHC010018919.1:45952-60728 GCA_901007825.1 Macroramphosus scolopax
TGTTGTGATGATGCGAACTCCTTCGTGACAGACTGTCGTGTCAGAGTGATCGTTTAATGCTACTTGTGAGAGAATAATAGGTCGTTTATGTGCAGACATTGTTGTGTCCTTGTTTCTCAACTCTTTCTGTTATTCTTCTGGCATGCACAGATATACATTCTTCTCTGTGGTTGTATAACGAGGTTACATGAGGCTTATTGCAAGAGTAAGAGGGGAAAGGAAATTAATCTGTAGGAGTTTCTGATATTTATTAGTGTTTTATTAAATGCACATGTTGGTTCAGACCTGAGATCTCCCTGGTGGAAATCCATTGAAGAATGTTACATAACCTGCATGCGGTGTCACCTGAGGACAAACAAATACGTGCAAGTCTGTTTACAAATCTGTGCACGCAAATGTGAACTTGGTGGTACAGAAAGTGCACTGAAGATAAAACACATTTACAGCGTAACAGGTGGACTCGCCAGGGTTAGCAATTAGCAGTTAGCACTGCGTCCTCTGCATGTCGCAGCACCTGAGGTCACTTCCATTAAATTTATTAACGTATAAAATATTGCAATAGAAGTAGAAGTAGATATCTTGGCATTATATCTGGAGTAGATGTGGCCAGAACTCTTTACTCTGGATCGATAAGAACAGTCTGACGTCCGCCTGGCTGTGGCTCAGGAGGTGTTGTTGAAGATTCTTAGAGCGAGCTGAAGCCTCCACCCTCAGTGTGTGAATGAGTTATCAGGTTGACATATTGCATAGCAGCTACCGCCAAAAGTGAATGAGTGTGTGTGTGTGTGTGTGTGTGTGAGGGGGTGAATCTGAAGCGTTTTTAATGGTTGGTAGACCAGAAAGTGTTATATAAGAGCAGTCCATGCTTTACTTCTGGCTTGAAACTTGTTTAAGGATGTTTTATGAAGCATTTATGAAAGGCCCGACTGCTCAGCTTTCTTCACCGTAGAACCTCCGCTCCTCGTCATCACTATTGGCGTGATGGTTCCATAAATCCCTGCCCTCCTCATGTTCCCTTTTTTCTTTATCCTATTCAATCACCGCTCCCGAACACCACCAACCCCGCTTTTATCTCTTCTTGTTTCTCATAATCTCTTCCTCTATCCTCCCTCCCATCCAAAAAAAACCCGGCATGTGGGTGCGTGAACGGCCCATCACATTCACCGTGTGTGTGGATGCAACACTCACTGGTAAAAACCAAGCCAGGCCAGCAGTGGGAGAAGTAATGTCTTGCTCTTGAAAACAGACTCTGGAGATTGAGCTCTAAAAGTACCATGGGAGTTTAGCGGATGTCATCATCACTCTCCTTGCTCGCCTAACCCCAAGTGCTCCTGGGTAATTTGGAGGCTGAAAGCAGAGTAATTAAGTGGGGCCTCCTGATGAGAACATGTTTGTGTTTCTATTTGCGTGCACGCAAGAGCGCGCGGGATCGTGCACGCCGGTGCATCGGCTGCACACAGGAGGGGGAGTAAATCTGTAATCATTATGCCTTTTCTATGAAGCGGTGACTCACTGGGCGAGATGATTTCATACTCCCTGCACTACCAACATCCAACCGATATATCCGAGGGAGAACGCATGAATTAGACCAGCTCCACTCTTCTCATCTTTGAATCAACATTAAGTGGCAGTGATTATTTATTTTACAATATATTTTGGGTGATTTCTTTGCAGAAGCATGCAGGAGAAAAAGGGCAGAGAGAGGGGATGACGTGCAACAAGCCTCCCTACGATGCAGCTATGCACTGCAGCCACTTGGCTTCTAATTCCCTGGTTATGATATCTGCCCTGTAAACAGCCCTTCAGATGTATTTGGCAGCTTATAGCTCATCGAGTGTGATAGCACAGCCCTCGTTCATATTAAAGTAAACATACAGATTATCGCGTTTACACTTTTTATGTCGTGTACCATGGAGACCAACACGAGTTTTATGTGCAGTGTGAACGGGGATGGAGTTTGGCAGCTGGTCCGGATATTCACTATAGTGTTAAAAAGGAGCATATGTTCCTCACTCAGGCAGAGATCTGTGCTCAAACCAGGCTCCAGCAATTAATTACTGTTGGGTAGCGCTGTTGCAGATGTAAGTGTGCAGAGAGAGAGAGAGAGAGAGAGAGAGAGGCAAATTTGAAGTGGCAGTACATCTGCTTCTCTCGGTGTGTGCAGTTCAGGTTCGGCTTCACGATGTTTAAATAGGTGTCGGAGACGGGAGAAAAGAAAAATGTACGAATGTAAACAGAATATATCAACTTTGCAACCAGCATCAAATCCCTGCTTGCATCCCTCCCCTGGGACAGATGACTTGTAGTCATGTTAGCGCAGCATGTAGTTGTATTGACGCCTGTTTTGTTTCACAAACTGTTGATTCAACCTTTGTGGGAAACACCTCAGATCCCAAGTGCACGTAGCCTCAGTGAGTTTGTTTGTTACGGAACGACAGATAAAAGTACACAATGAAACTTACATTTCTCTCACCTGTTCTTTTGGATTAAATCACATCTTATTTCTAATATAGTGTCAAAGTCTTGAATAGAGAATATGAGACTGGTTTGATTTACAAAATGATGTTTAGAACTTGTACTCTCTTCAGTATCCTCAGTATTCAGAAGGTGGAAGTGATTAGTACACTGCAGTATGTCTGCTGCAGTACATCTACCTGCAGCTGCTGTAGCAGTGAGATACAGGTTGAACTATATATTAAAGACTCTCTAATCTCCGGGCAGGAGTCTGTTCCACACTGAAGTTTCTGTGGGTTACATAAGAGCAGATTCATTCCTTAATCATTTTCGCCTCATGAAATTTAGTGGATGTGGGGTCTCCAAATTGTCTCTAATATTCATGTGATTATCTACAGATCCTTAGTGGAAATTACAGCCCAGAGATTAGGCTCATGTCACCTCCTAATGGGAGCGCTGCCCCTCATCATCACGGCCAAGTACAGATGATAACTATTTATTCTCCACTGCAGGCATTTCTCCTGTCTGTCCGCCAAATACATGTGTCCCGGCGTGCCAGCAGTGATGAGTAACCTGCTCGCGAATATCAATGCCTACTTCGCCCACACCACCACCACCACCACAACCACTGCCTCCGCTTCGGACCGATTCGCTGCCTCCAACTTCGGGGTGAGTGCACCTACTCTTGCCTTTGGACTTAGAGGGCTAAATATGAAATGTGGGCTATCTGTGTCTCTTAATAGCACCTATAGCTGTCTATATTTGGATCTATATTTGTGTAAATCAAGCGTGCACCTTAAATAAAACAGAATCCAAAAGGTTGCCAGTTCTTTCCAGTTGAACATTTAATAAGCTAAAGTTGTAAAGGCTTTAAATAATATTCCCAGGCAGCTAAACCACTGACTGGAAGCAAAACTGAACCGCCGCAGGCGTATTAGTGCTGCTGACTATGCAGTGTTGTATATTTTCTAGACAAAACGTTATGGATTTGCTGACAATTCTGAAATTAATTATGGAATTCTCATCCTGACAGAGGGAGAAGTTTGTGAAGTTACTGGACCAGCTGCATAACTCGCTGAGGATCGACCTCTCCAAATATCGGGTACGTACGCTTGTGACGTCTTATTTTCATGCATTGTGTCTGTTTTGTATGTGGATGCCAGACGTGTGCAGGTCTCTCGCCATACGTGCGTTGTAACAGGATTGTCAGCTTTTCTTTGACACGTTTAAATCCTTGCTTTCTGCACGTTTTGCCTCACTGGATTCACACAGGTGTATTCATGCAGGAAGCGTGTTAATCCCCAAAATATTAACTGCGGTCCGCCAAATATCAGGATTACAGAAAGGTAAATGTCATTGTAGCTGCGTGTGTGCTGATGTCCTACCCAAGAGTGACATTTCATAATGCCACATGTGACGAACTCACGTCCCCATAGTAACAGCCACATTTAGTATATGTAAAATATAAATGATTTGCTGGTCTTAATACTGCTTTAATAGATACAGACTTGCTATACATCGCATGCAATGCATCTGAATTCTATTTGCACCATTACAATAATTCCACTCTATTCTATTCAGAAGTACTAAATTGCTTTGTTTAGAAATTACTTGCAGGAACAGTCGTATTAGTAATGATATGTATAAAGGGGTTCTCCATGGATTTAGACACATTATAAACACCTGACAACTGCCTTTTGTTCTCCGATCGTAAGCCGATCTGTCAGATATTAATTAGCTGACATTTGCTGGCTATTAATATCTGAGAAAAAAAAAAGACTTTGTACCAACTATGTCTGTGTACTCCACTTAATCAGCCAGTCAAATTATACCCCCGCCGTGCATGCTGTGCGTGCATTTCACACACCTCACATTAGGGGGGTTTGTTAAGATGCAGAGTCGGTTGCTTCATTGTTAACTGCTGTGACTTAAAAACACCTGCTGTTCTGCAGCAACAACAAAAAAGGGTGCAGCACAGGGTGGAGGATCCAATCCTCTGGAAGCTCTTGCTGCATTGAGGCAAGATATCGACTTAGAATATCCAGGAGCTGTTTGAATCTTTGTCATGTTTACATGTAATGTGTCATATATATGACTGTAATAATATTTAGTTTTCTCACACGATTGCACGTTTATTTCTGAGGTCCTTGTTTGATTCCATTAAACCAGAGACGATCCAAACGCCCCAGTAGAGAGTCGTTTCCCGACTCGCGTTCTGAACTGGTTCACTCTTTATGCACTGTGGGAGAAGTGAACAGCACCAACGCCTCCATAGTCACCGAACTAACAGTCTGACACTGTATTGTCATTTTTCCGGGACCTCTCTGCGTCTCAGCGAGACTCTCGCAGCATCTGGCAACACATGACTCCTCTCATGTCACGGTCCGCCGGGCCGGGTTCACTGCAGTGCTGCAGACAACGTTTTCCAACTAGATAAACAGACATTTAAAGGGGATTTATAACTGAAGTCAAAATTGGCACAAGTTCCCAACACTTCCTTTAATGAGGTGTGTGTGTGTGTGTGTGGTGTGTGTGTGTGCGGGGTGGGGGTGAAGGTTGGTTGGGTTTTGGCACAAGAGGCAACCACGTCCATCTTTTGGTATTTACTGTCTTTAAGGAACTAAAAAATGTGCTTCTTCTACTCTCACACCTGCTTGCAAATGGTATCACCCTTAGAGTGCTGCTGCATGAGGACGCAGGGAACTATAAAACAATGTAGAGGGAATTCATGTGAGAAAGGAAGTTTGAAAGTATGCAAGCATATTGTTTGGATGGGACATCCCCCACAGATGGTAGATGGAAAACAGAAATTAATCTCTGATAGCTGATCTGCCAGTCGTAGGAAACTAAAGGTGCTGCTGGATTCTACTCAGTCAGATTGGAATCCTGACATTCGGTACATAATCTTCAGGAGCAATCCCATGAGAGCTAATCCTGTTAGACACACACACACACACACACACACACACACACACACACACACACACATACATATATATACACATTATGTATATACACACACAGGCAGAAGCAAAGAACCAAATACACTTTCACATCACCTCCCCCCCCCCCCTCTCTCTCTCTACACCTGAAGCAAACACACACACACACCTCCACCCAGCTGGTGGCGTGACACGGTGAACCGCAGCTGAGAGATGACCCTCTCACTTTCTACGTGACGCAAAAGGCAGCGTGTCACCGAGTGGGCGATTGCTTTGGTTCCCCTGTTCTGTGCCACGGCTCATCGTGTGAAAGCATGCGGGATTACAGTGACACACCCTGATAGCAGCTGATCTCGCCGTCTGACCGTGAACGGGGGGGGGGAAAGAAGGGATGACAAGGGGACATGAAGTAAATGGTGATGGAGAAAGATAGAGAGGCCTTGAAGGACAGAAAACATAATAAAGTTGCAATTATTCAGGGCGGGATTAAAGCAGGTTGTGAAGAGAGAGATAGATCAAAGGAGCAGAGAGAGAGAGGACGAGAGGTGCATTTGGAAGGAGAGGATAAGAGGAGCCGCATAAAAATCGGCGGGTGGGCGACGGCGAAGAAGAAAGGGTGTAACGGCGGGGAGAGATTGTTTCTTTTATTTTCAGATGGCCTGTCTGTCTGGCGATGACATGTTCACAGAGAGAAGTCAGAGAATATCTCATTGGCTTCACCTGCCAGCGCTGCCCTGCTGCTCTCTTGTCAAGGCCGCCACACACCAGTGGTTCATGTACAGACACACACAAACACGCACACACACACACACACACACACACACTCTCCGAAGCCATCCCACAGAGCCGGCCTGCCACAATTGGACAGGAAGAAGATTCCAGCTGCTCTCCGCCCAATCACCATAACAATTTTTCCCGTAATGACAATCTGAGGGAGAAGTTTGCTTTTGTAGGGCAGAGATTCAAATCAGCGGGGTGAAGCTGTCACTGCCGCCACATCTGCATTCATTTCCTTTAAACACCGTGACACCGTGTTCAGCCAATCAGTGCCAGCTGGGACTCACAGGGTTAATTCAACCTACGTCTCAGTTTGCAGAGCCGACTGTGAGGTGATTTCGGGTTGGTACAGTCTGATAGAAAGCCGTGTTTGCTCAGTAAACACCGCTGGGAGTTGTACTTTCTCGTCAAGTGGAACCTTCAGAGGAAAGATTAGCTGATGCAAGACACTCGTTCGTTGCTCCTCTGTGGTACAGACGTTCTTGCAGCCTCGTCCTGTACAGAGTAGATGTTCCATACCGTCCCCGTCGCTCTCTGCAGCAGGGATTCATCACACTGTGCAACACAAAGGAGATAAAGAGGAAGATATACTTCTGGGATTATATCATCCCGATTGATCCGCAGCACTGATACGACTCATTTGATGTATATAATCTTCACCTTGCAGAAGCATATTTAATTTTAGATTTCTGCAGAACAACGCGACTCTAGTCATCTTTGTTCTTGCAGAGCAGACCTACATTATCCTGAGATAGCTCTTTGAGATACAAACAGACAATGAAACATCCAATATCACCTTTACAGGATGCAGAAGGGGGAAGAAAAATCCTCTGTTGCAACAAATATGAAGAAAAACCTTCTTGAAAGGGCAGAGGACTGATATATACAGCTGCATTTCAGAATACTACCGGACACATGTTTATTAATATTGGAGCAAACATGCATAATGAAGAGAAGTAACCTTAGTTTTATCTTTGAGATGGAGAAGAATCCCGTCAGGGGGAAGCAGCAGAAGTACTTTGGGCAAAGGTTTGGACAGGGTCTCGTTTAAAACGGATGAAATTAACATGAAGCCCTACAACCTCGGTAAACAAGCAGAAACCCACGCACACAAAGGAGAGCATGAATTTATTCAGGCCTGCAGGTTAACCAGTGTTTGAGGTCCAGCACCTGTTTGACACAACGTGTCTCCCTGTGATTGACCAGCAATTATCGTCATTAATCACGTCTTTGTTTTATCTGCACGGATAAAATTGTTCAGTGTAATTTCATTATCCCCCTCGTACGTGCTGCTTCAGTTGGATGTCTGAGCTCCACTGTGCAGAGGGATGTTAATACAAGAAGCTATAAGTTCAGAACAAAGAGACTGAGTGACAGCTGAGCAGGTGATTTAATGAATGAACTCAAGAGTTTTAGGATGAATGGGCTGCGATGGCGGCGAGCAGAAGTGGGTAGAGCAGGAGTTGTATACAAGGCTGGCGTGTGTGTGTGCGTGTGTGTGTGTGTGTGTGTCCGAGTGCGCAGCAGGCAGGCAGCTGGTTTCAGGAAACTGGTGAGCACGGAGTGATTCTGGCAGGAAGGAAAACAAGGAACTTGGCTGAAGTTGCCCGAGGCTGTATCTAACAAAATAAGTGAGAAAAGGATGTGGGTAAGAGGCGGTGCAGGACTGGTAAGAGGCAGGTGTCCGAGGCTGCAGGACACACACACACAGACAAAGGCGAACGAGAGGATAGCAGTCTGGAGGGAAACACTGCAGACCACGACACCTTATACACTTTTAGCATGAGTGAAATTCTCATTTTACCAACTGATTCATGTGTGGACAGTCACCCGCAGTGACAAGCTGCTGGTGGAGGAGAGAGAGGGATGCACCTGGAATGAGTTTCCTCAGTAGAGTGGCTGGATCGGGCCGCTGCTCTCTTACACCCCGAGGCTTATGTATCGTACCGTTTCCCCGCCGCAGCCAGATGAAGAGCTCACGTGAGAGATAATTTGTTAACTGCATGAGTATTCAGCCGCGGTTCCTTCGACCCACTGACGCCCCTACAGGAACAAAGTGGTATTACAGTCAAAGAAATCCCATTGAGATTGATTCCTTTGAAGCATTACAGTTTTTTATACCAATATACTTAATGATCATGTAGAATGTAAGAAGTGATGAACCTACAGAGTTATTTATAGCAAGTTTCAGATAAACACATGTAGGGACTCGCTGGTGGTTCTATGTTAAACATCGGTCAGCAGGAGCAGGAGGACCTGAATG
Source organism: Macroramphosus scolopax (assembly GCA_901007825.1). Classification (NCBI taxonomy): domain Eukaryota; kingdom Metazoa; phylum Chordata; class Actinopteri; order Syngnathiformes; family Centriscidae; genus Macroramphosus; species Macroramphosus scolopax. The sequence continues at coordinate 54,389 of CAAKHC010018919.1, forward strand.
CCAATTTACAGTTCATTGTGTTCTCTAATGAACGCTTTAAAAGGTCTGCAACTACTTTTTTTCAATCATTAAAGATCCCAATCTGAAGCTGTGATGTTGATAAATCCTGTTCAGCTGCTACTTGCTTTCAATTATGAATTTATTTTATCGTGAAGTATCGCGAATCTGCAATCAAAAGGGGGGCTGTAATATATCAAATTAGTCTGGTTACTTAGATCCTAATATTCTGTACGTAGACATTTGGGTGTTATGTGATGGAACTCACCTCCTCCTCACTGCTCCTCAACTGCAATTAGTTTCAACGAGCACTTGACTTCAATCAACGTAATTACACTTTTGATGTTAGAGAATCCGCTAATAAGCAGATTTGAAAAGCAACACTACAGAGAGTTTTATTACGAGATGAAATCCAATGTGACAGAATCGTATCGCAGTTTGAACGGTGTGAAAAAGAAAGAAAGGATAGATTAGTTTGACTTTACTCCAGTTACTTTTTAGAGAAAGTTACTTTGCAGACTGTGTTGGTGTCACTCCATAAATGTTCCCCGCAACCAAACGGAACAGGTGGAACACATCTGTCACCAACTCGTTCTCTTCCCTCCACGTCAAAAGAAGACTTCAAATAGCAGCTTTCACACTCCGCTTGATGCTGACGTACATCTCACACTTTGGCATCTGTGTGAGACGCAGCGAGCTTTAAAGTAACTCTCATAATTCACCCATTTGCATCAATGTGAGACACACTTGACTTCTGATGGCGACATAAAACAGGAAGCTCTGCTGGAGGAGGCAGGTTGGGTGTTGGGAAAGTTGTTAAAATACAAACAAGGCAGCCTGAGCAGCCTCATACTGACATGAAGGGATTGTAGTCAAACATCAGCCTGCTGTGTCTCATACAGCTGCAGGAGGGTGCGTGCACGTCGCTATCAGATTCAAAGGGCCGTGACAAAGAGTCTGAAGTTGGCGATTAGAGAGACGTCTTTTTACTGTCGAGCACGGCGGTTCACCCAATGACGACGTTCAAGGTTGCAGTGGAAGATATGGATTCAATGTTTTGGAAGCGACTGATGATTCCACTCGTGACTGAAGGCTTCATTTATACGAGGTTATTGTAAGAGAAACGTCAACGTCGGTGGAGCGAGAGAAGGTGGTGAGTGATGGCGCCCAGGTGCTCCATGCTGGGAATGAGGCTGCTGGTGGTTCAGTAGCTGCGAGGGAAACAACTTGATGTCCCTGGATATAAAGAATCCGGATTAAAAAGGGAATGTGCTGGGGACTGGATGAGACGCTTCAGATTCTTATATCACGTTTCCTGGCTTGAAAAAAAAAATATGATGACATGCCCAAGCAACTATATTGTTTACATTAAATCCATTGATGCAAAAGTGCAAACAGCATTTTATCTGATGCAAGAAGTCGCCTCCAAACTCATATTTACTTTCACATCAGCAACCAAACACAGTACAACTGGTCCACATTTGCATGTGCGGGATGTGTGTGAAGCTTGTTTGCCCAGAGAGTGTTTTGTTTATCTTTATTGGGGACACGTTCTCCTCTTAACTGCACTTTCAATTTAAATCAATAACAAGCTTGAACATTTTATTTCTGAGACTTTTCCTGTTTGTGTTTAAATGAACACTCCGTTCTTCAAACCTGCACCGTCCAATTTATTTTCCAAAAACATGTCTTCATGGATAATTAATGAACCCAATAAAAGCTCCATGCCGCTCAGGTGCAGGAGATCCGCCCTGATCCCAGACAGACCTCCCTTGTGCCTGTGATGTCAGGCCCTCAGGCTGCATGGGAGATTTTACTTTAAGCCTCTTTTGTCCATCATTGGCAAGGAAGAGGTGGTAGAAGAAATAAGCAAAATGTTATTAGAGCAGAAAGACAGTAGGAGAAGTGGAATAATATATGGGGAAATGATGCCTTTCCTCAGACCTGTCAGGGCTTTATATGCTCCCCGTCACGGTGCTCTGCTTCGCCTGATGACTTCATGGCCCTGAAATAGAAGTTGTCATCAACAGAGACCTCCCTTGTCCACTAAACGATTAGACAGACAGTCGTTTCGTTGTGATTGCTGGGCGTTGATCTGTAATCAATTTCAATGTTTTGGCCTAAGTGATGTGATGTGTTGGGTGGGGTGTGTTGGTGTGTGTGTTGGTGTGTGTTGGTGGGTTCATGGGACTCCACCTTACTTTCTTCTCTCCCTCTCTCTTTCCCTCCAGGATAATTTCCCTGCAGGAAACCCAGAGCGTCTCCAAGATCTGAAGTCCACCGTGGATCTGCTGACAAGCATCACCTTCTTCAGGATGAAGGTAGCGCGTGTGTGTGTGCACATTCTGTAGCCGTGCATCAACTCAATGATGGGGTGCACTTAACTGATGGCACTTAACTGAAGGGAGATTGTAAGAAACATAAACATTGTAATAAATGATGCCGGAGCGCATAACTCAGCTTTGATATGTTGTTCCACGTATAACCTTTTATCACAGGAGTGCTGTGCTCTTGACCGGTTTGACTGAGACACCCTCGGTAGCGGCCGCGGCCGTAAAAATCTCCCGACATTCGATTGTAAACAGAAACTTGGATCGATTTTAGGCACATTTAATTTAGCCGAAATCAATTCAATCCCATAATTCCTGAAACCTGCCCCCTCAACACCACTGGCCAGTCCAAAGCACATGATTTATGGTTTTACAAATTCTCGGCTGCAGGCTGTAATATGTCGTGACCTCCATTCTAAGCCTCTATTTTCAAAGTGCTTCCAGCTCTGTTTTGTTTCCTCCCTCTCGTCCTCCTCCCAACAGTATGTCTTCCGCTTTATGAAAAAAGCCCGGCTCCATTCAGCTCCCTCTCGATGGGAGTGTGGGTGTAGCGCCGGAGCACTGAGGCATAGCTAAGATGGCAGCTGTGAGCAAAGGAATGAAAAGTGTCACTTTAGGTTACCAAAGCTTTCAGTCTTTGTCATGCCCATGCCGCGCTGTCCTGTGTATAAGCACCGCCGCTTACTAAGAGGAGCTACGCTGTTACTATATGATGTACTGTACACATTCTGGTACGCCAGTCTGCCCACAGATCATTTAGGATCTACATAATAGATGAAAGTAGGTTGCCCGCTTTTTCCACAAGGAAGTGGTATCGCAGTATAAATATTTCAGATATGTAACATGATATTATTATAGGTATCAGTTCACTGATGGATGTACACATTCATATAGTCCCTGTTTTTGTGAGCTCATTGTGGTTAACGGTGCAATGAAAGTATATAGAAATTCAACATAGGGAAAATAGTTTGATATGAATATACAGAAACGATAATAACAGAAAGCAAGAGAAGAGTGCTCAGCATCTCTCTCTGGACATTAGCTAAAATAATACAACTGTCTTTCTTATCTGTTACTAATTGCAAGAAATTACGTACTGGCGTCCACATATTGATATGATCAATGCATTGAACCAGTTTATCAATAGGGAGGATGCCAGTGGGGGATAACAAGCTGTAGTGTGTCATCGACGTAGCTATGAAAGTAAATGCAGTGTCCCAGGGGCGGCGTATGGAGGTGGAACCAAACGGGTCCCAGGATCGAGCCTTGAGGAACCCCACATGTTAGGCTAGTCAATGAGTGGTCGCCGACGGAGAAACAGTCTCTGTTGGACAGATAAGTCCGACACCAATCTAAAACTAAAGCTTATTCTCAGGTCAGTTACAACTAGTATCTCAGTGCTGTTGAGACGATGAAATCCATTGATACTTCTTAAATGCACAGCCTTGTTTCACCGCGCCTTGTATAACGCTCAAAACAAAAGCACTGAGGAGACATGTCAATTAGAACAGCAGCTCTGTCTCCATCTAACCAGGTTTCTGTTCAAAACTTAATTGGACTTCCTCAGTCAACCGTGACTGTGAGAGGACGGCTTATTCTAATCATGTGTGTGGTTTCTTTCTTTTTTTGTGCATCTGTAGGTCCAAGAGCTCCAGAGTCCCCCGAGAGCCAGTATGGTGGTGAAGGACTGTGTGAAAGCGTGTCTGGACTCCACCTACAAATACATTTTTGATAACTGTCATGAACTGTACAACCAGCTCCTGGACCAGGTAAACAGCTTTCGAATCCTGCTGACTTGCACCGCTCATCAAACTTTTCTCTGCTTGTGAAAGTCTGTTGCAGAAGTAAACATAAACCTCCCGACAACAACACGACAAGCGGACCGCTGCCAGCATCAGTATCATGATTCCTTACCTGATATGCATCCTGAAACCCTAAACTCCAGTGCAGCCACACACTATTTATTTTGAATGCAGGTCGAGCAAAAATAGTCTGCTGTTTGTGTCAAATGATGAAGATGAGGAAGGTGCGGAGGCGATTGCTCGTTGCAGAGGAGGCGTCGATCTATAACGCGCTCTTATACAGCTTATAGGCTGTTTATGGAAGACAGGTCCAAGGGGGAAACCTTCGGATATAGAAGCGTGGTAAACAGAATAGTTAATACGGATGCGGTGTGTTATATCAGCAACATAGACGCTTCCATGGATTTATCATCAAACAGTGACTCATTGACATTTAAGCCACACAACTGCATATAGGGTATCTCAGAACCATCATCGATTTCACCGATAATTGCTCAATCCTCAGATAAAGGATAGAAGATAAGGCACTCTGAACTAGCAGGGCAGGCTTCCAGCTGCATATAGTGTACACAATCAGGTCACATAATCAACCCAAAAAACAACAGTGTAAGATATATGTGCTCTGACGTTACTGCAGTGATCCTCATTACCATCATCATCATCATCTGCCTGCTCCTCTGCTGCCACGTTCACTTGCATGTGGAGCTAGCAGCTCACAGGAGACTTGCCAGATACGGTGGGTTGAGTTGTTGGGCGTGACAACTCTCTCTCCTCTTCCTCCCCTGGGCTCTGACATTCCCTCATTTTCGCCCAACAGACAGAACTCTGCTGGCTATCTCACACAGGGAACGGAGACAATATGCACCTGCACTTCACGGGCAAGGGTGACATTCATATAGAGAGAGGAGAGATTGACAGAGAGAGAGAGGTGATGATGATGTGACATCACCGCTTTATTGTTAACCGATTTCAGGAGTTTTACACTTTTACTGTTACAAAAGACAGCAAGGGAAATACAGCAGACAGGCGGCTTCTCAAACTCCTGGCAGCTAAATTGACGGGCGGGAGCCCAAATCAGGGGGTACGAGAGTAGAGTTTGATGCAGAAGAAGAGAAGAACTGTCAGAGACGCTGGAACAGACAGTCAAGACACAATAATACTCTTGTAAAAATGCATTAAGAATATTTAGTTTGAGGCTGAAGCAACCAGCCTGTGTTATTGTTATTGTTCATTATTGTTAATGTGACTTCCTGTACTTGAGAGCCGTAACCCGGCCCACCACTCCGCAGATAGATAAACTTTATCGATCCTGCGAGGGGGAAATGATTCAGTTACAGCAGCATCGTCAGCTATAGTTTGAAATAAAATTGACGAATGTATAAAAAGAGGAGATGTGCAGATTTGCAGAACAAAGCACTAATATTTGAACATGTCCCTCGTTTTATTGTGCCGCTCGTCTTTCCTACGAGCCTCTGGGTTGGGTGTCTTTTATTCCTTTGTTGCTCTGGATGCGTATAAATTATTTTAGTCACCTTGTAATTTCAATGTTATAATCCGATTTGGTCGCATCTGTCGAGGGGGTGACGACTAATTCTGCAGCACTTACACCGAACGTCAGTAATGTGCACTGTCGCTTTAAATTAAACCTTGAAAAAATAAATATGTACATTATTCACAGGATTTACATAAAAAGCAGATGTGAATTGTGCAGGATGCACAGATGGTGGTGCAATACTGTGTTCACCTGTCACGCAAAGGTCAAAGGTCGTGCAGTGTAATGGTTCCCGGCTAAGATGGATGTCCTCTAACATTCTTTATGACAGCGGAGCTGAATGAGTCCGCCGTCGCTGTAAGTGTGTCGAGGAGGGGGATCGTCCATGATGGAGAGCAGTTTGTTCAAAGACCTCCTGTTACTCACTGAAAGGTCTCCAGGTTTTAACCCATTGTGGTTCCAACCTTGTGGATGAGGAGGTTTATCCTGGGAGCAGAGTACAGCACAGTCTGCTGTACGACCTGCACAACCACGCACATGTAGAAGGATTTATTTTCTATGTTGCACACATAATAGTTACAAGCAGACTAATAAGGGATGTGGTTGTTATTGAAAGGGTTAATTTTACGGACACTATCTGGTTCTGTCACATTACACCTGCTTTTCCGACATTCTTCTCTTAATTCCATTCACATTAAAGTTTACTGGCAGGTGCCTAC